>JAGHMJ010000026.1:1150196-1255196 GCA_018749465.1 Paracanthobrama guichenoti
TTTTATATAGCACTTTATACAATATGGATTGTTTCAACAACTTCACAGTTCTACAAAAAGTGCTGGCTCATTTATTCAGCTAAATCATTTGCAATGTATACATTTATTTCACTTTTCTATTTCATCAGCATTAATTATGTAAAAAATTACAATTGCAGTTGTAATTTTGGTTGTCACTATTCATACATGCTTTAGAGATTAAAAAAATTAAAGCATTGTGGAGATAAATAAAATAATATAATTAATTTGTGCAAATAAATAAAAATACACTTGTTCTATTAATATTAGTGGCAAGTAATAATAATTATTACTAATGGTAATATTTATTAATGATAATAATAATAATTATTGTTATATTATTATTATTATTATTAATATTATTATTTATTATAATAAAATGCATAAAGGTGTTATTTCAGTTGTATTTATTTCCAGAAATAAAAGAGTACAATGAAATGCAATTACAATGTATTAAATTATAAAATCTAATAATTTTGTATTATTATTATTATTATTATTATTATTATTATTATTATTATTATTATTATTACTAATAATATATTTAATATTATAAATCTACAGTAAATCCATTAAAATAAAGAATTACATTATTATTTAAAAATGAATAATAGAAAATGGGTACAGATGTTTAGATAACTGTGGCATAGAAGAAAAAATATTTATTAAAAATATATATATATATTTATTTATTATTCTATTACTTATTCATCATTATAAATCACAAATAAATAAAAATTACAATGTATTATTTTTTTAAATATTTAAAATATTTTTCTGTTATTATTAAAAAACAAAAATAAATATTTAAATGAATAGTATGAATTAAATGTTTAGATTACTGGCTTAGAAGAAAAATAAATGTTTATAAAACTATATATTTTTAATTTCACATAAATATTTAACATCTCTTTCAATAACTCTAATAGTTCCAATAAGCGCTTACTGTTTATGATTGATTGTTTTGTGTGTACAGACCTGCAGGTATTGTCGTCGTGAAGGAGGTTCATGACTTTGTTCTGGAGCAGTTCAGCAGCAGTCAGTCGGAGCTGCAGAGGATCCTGCATGATGTGGAGTATCTGCACAGCGAGCTGAACCCGCTCAAACTGCGCTGCCAGGCCAACGCCGCCTGCGTGGACCTCATGGTTTGGGCCGTCACAGAGGAACAGGGTGAGACTGAGGGAGTATTCTGGTATCATATGCTGCATGTATGTCATGATGCACTTCATTTCATCATTGATTCATTTACTGGCTTGTTTCTGCCAGGTGCGGAGAACCCTTTGCACCAAACTGTCTGAGAAGCTGCAGTCCAAGGCGTCTAGTAAAGTCATCATCGCTCACATGCCTCTGCTCATCTGCTGCTTACAGGTGCATCCTGAGTTTTGCCCTCTCACAATGCACAAAAGAAAATATTATTTTGGGGTGAAATGTGATGTTTCATGTATGATTGTGCTAAATGTGTTTAAGTAAACAGGGTCTCGGGGCGGCTGTGTGAGCGTTTCCCTGTGGTGGCTCACTCAGTCACCACCATGTCTCTAGAGATTTCTTGGTTGTACCTTCACCTGTACTGGTGAAGCTCTACAAATATCACAGTCAGTACACCACAGGTGAGATCTTCCCCTTGATTTCATTCTCATTAACAGTTCATTGTGTCTAGATTTATACTGCTTGTGTCACCACACATCAAACCTCAAAAATTGAAGAGGTCATATTATGCGCTTTGCAAAGTCTTGATTTTGGGCTTTACTAGAATAGGTTTTCATGTTCGGCAAACACATCATTTTTGTTCATATTCTCTATTGTTGCAGCACCTCTCTTCCCAGTCTCTTCCCAGTCTGCTACGCTTAACTCCACTTTTAGACTTACACTCATGAACTTTTCATAGAACTTGCGCTCGCGCTTTTCAACTCTGGGCTCAAGTGGACAAGGGAAGTTTATTTTGACAGACCCTCGACCCTTGATTTTGACTGAGGGAGCAAGTCCACTCATATGTACATTTCCAGGCAGATCCATAGACCAAAGTGCAACATGTTTGTGACGTCACAACTAGGGTTGAGTACCGAACTCTGTACTTTTAAGGGTACTGACCGATTACGTCGATACTACTGAGTACTGATTCACATTAAATCAATCGGTACCAAATTCCGGTACCTGAGAACTCATCTGGTGATATAGACCAGTGTCTGTGAATATTAAACCGCAAAAATTACTATTTAAAGGGCATATTGCAGGTTAAATTTTTTTCAAAATTAATATATAACCGTGTATGAAAATACCATATAAGGTAATGCAGGATTTAAAATGTCTTAAAAAGACATAAGAGCACAAAATTAATCTGTACAGTATTGTGATCTGAGCACAGTGTTCATATCATTAGCTAGCGTGTATATATCTATAAGCTAGCACTGGTCTCTCACCGAGACACCTGCCCTGTTCTCCAATGTTTCTCCTCACTCAACAACTCGATTTGTCTCCTCTAATCGTTGTTCTGTCTAATCCTGGCCTGTCCCTAATTGTGTGTCATAATTGTATGGCTGTGGTCTGCCATATGAGTATTAATAAACATTTATAATTCCTTCACTGTCCGAACTCTCATTTACGATCCATTGTTTTCCTATCGTTGAAATTGACCACACTGCCTCCTGCTACGTCACTTCGGTTTGCCATTTTTTAGATGCGAGTAAAAGTTTCTCACAAAAATGACTCCAGAAGCCTTAGTAGTGTATTTATAAGTATATTTTATAGACAATCTAATTCTTACATTATTTTTTCTATACATTGACTCACTGGGGTCTCTAACCTGCAATATGCCCTTTAAATACTTAATCCTGGGTGTCTTTGTGTGAATGAATGGCAAAGACTTGCGGTATAATTTACCTCACACACAAACACACACACACACACACACACACACACATGTGAATCGCGCATGACTGTCCAATGTTTCCATCTCTGCCGTATCATATGAGGACATTAACGCATGAACGTCATCTCCAGAGCCGCTCTGAGAGCATTTTACCGTTTCATTTGAGAAAAATATCGTCATATCATAAACGCACAGAAACTCAAAGGTCTTCACATCAACCCGTCAAAAGTTTAGAAACGTCTCAGTGTAATCATAATACTAACACTAATGTAATAATAAGAAATAATCAAAACTTTTATTTTTTAAGTAATAAATCACAATTTTTGTTTTGAACAGTATAAAGCGCAATTGTGCAGTTTAAAATAGTTAAATTAAATTAAAAGATAAATAAAATTTATGTTTTATGTCTTCATTTGATTACCAGAAAATACACAACACAGAATTTGTCTTTTCATAGAAATCTTTTCATAGAAATGAAGAGGAAAATATAATATATAAATAAATAGATAAATAAATATATATATATATATATATATATATATATATATTTTTTTTTTTTTTTTTTTTCAGTTAATTAAGTAGCTAGTAGCCGACTATTTACTGGTAAATATTACAGTAAACAAACATCACAGACAATGGCAGGCGGCTCTGGCATAATGTCAATAATACTTCCATAAATGACTTAAAGTTTCTTTACTGTTATTGATGTAAACATCTCAAGTACCGAAAAAGTACAGAATTTCAGGTACTGGTTAAAATGTGAACAGTACCCAACCCTTGTAGTGTCGCACTTAATTTACCCACAAGTGATCAAGGGCTTAGGGCGTTCCATCGGCCAGTAGTGGGCACTCATGCGACATAAGCGTTCAGTCAAATGAGTGAGGTGGAGGGATGTTAGAGTGTGAGGAAGGGCATAAAAAAGTGGACTTGTATACAGCCCTCCTCTCTATCAAGCCCCTCCTTCCGAAAAGCTCAATGTGCTGTGATTGGTCGGCTGCACCAGTGTGTTGTGATTTGGTCAAATGTTTGAGTGTGTGTGGGAATTTTCCCCGTCCCTTACCATAACTGCTAGTTTCAACACAGTACTAACTATCTCAACCAGGCCCCACCCGTTTATTTTGCAAATGCTTTGGGTGAGAATTATTTAAATAAGGGATATTGTGACGTGTTCGTTCCCAGAAGAAAACTCAAGACTACAATGGAGGCGTTTCAGGGAGTTCAGAAACAGTGACACTGATATAGAGAAGAACTCCCGCTGGAGGGACTTTGTGCTTTGGAACTTTGCAGAGCTTTTTCATGCTCAAACAGCAACATTACACTAAAGAAAGATCAACATGGAAAAAAGCAGAATAGGTCCTCTTAAGGAAATATAAACGGTTGGCTGTGTGCAAGTAGTCTAACATTTCTCACTAAACAGGAACGGGTGAGATCAAGATCCATGTGACCAATGAGCATTCCCAGTCCACCTTCAGTTCTAACGCCAGTAAGAAGAGCCAGCCGTCTATGTACGAGCAGCTCCGAGACATCTCCATCGACAATATATGCAGGTAAACCTCATCTATACTTTGGAAATGATTTCAGATGAAAGTTATGCCTAATTCCTATGCATAATTCACATAATATTCATCCTATACAATATGTGAGATTAAGAATAATGCACTGCAAATCATAGTATGCCAAAAGTGTCCGGAAAGCATAGTATTTGTGATTTTGAAAAGGGGCATCTGTTGCTATTTTTGCCATCAATTCCTTTGGATTAGGAATTGGAATAAGGCTTTCCTGTAGCTCAAACAATAAGAGCGTGGCGCTAGCAATGCCAAGGTCATGGGTTCGATTCCCAGGGAAAGCAAGAACTGACAAAATGTAAAAAATGTGTACCTTGAATGCAGTGTAAGTCGCTCTGGATAAAAGCGTCTGCCAAATGCGTAAATGTAAATGTGGATTATATTGTGCAGTTCAGCAATTGCAATTTTATGACTTTAATTATGACATACAATTTTTTGTGTTTCTATAATGAAATGCTACTGTTAAAAAATTTGGGGTCAGTAATGCTTTTATTCATCGAGGATTAAATTGTTTAAAAGTGACAGGCATTTATAATGTTACAAAAGATTTCTATTTCAAATCAAAACTTTCTATTCATCACAGAATCTAGTGTGATATTAGCAGTTTTTCATATGGTTAACCACAGTTCTAATAAGTTACTAAACACTAATAAGTAACTCTTTTTGTTAATCCAGGTGTTTAAAAGCAGGGTTGAGCATGGACTCAGTCATCGTTGAGGCTTTCCTTGCCAGTCTCTCCAACCGTCTGTACATCTCGCAGGAAAATGACAAGTATGTTATTAAACCCTGACAGTGAATCACATCTCATCTTTCATAATCCAACATTCTTTCTCCAACATGCTATTTCATGCATTCTGACTTCTTTACACTGTTAAAGAGTTAATTCTCATGCTAAACATGGCCAAAATGTAAAAAAAATTAGTTGGACGTATGACGTCATGAAGGACGGAATTCCTTGTATGTGCACTTCTCCTGGATGAGCGCGTATACACACGCACACGCATGCATACACATCAACCAGAGCAAGAGCATCAACAACAAGCTTCATTCGGGTTACAGAAGCCGTCGACAGCACTGTCATTTCGCTTTTAGACCACGAAATCAACAATGTCACTAAAGAAGTGTGTTTCTGGTTGTGAGGAAAGATAAACTTGTTCAGCGTCCCCAAATAACCCAGCGTTATGGAAACAATGGATGCAGTTTGTTTTAAAGTAGTCTTTAAAGTCAGCATGAAACAGAAGTAGATAGTCGATAGTCTTTTCTTCCCTATTGTGACGTGATATCCGAGTGAAACTGCTTCTTGGAAGGAGAAAAATTAAGGGCGGGGGCTTGATTTTGTCCATCAGGAATTGTTTGGATGGTTGTGGTTTGCTATTGGTGGATCTCATGTGAGTGACAGATTGCTCCACCCTCGTCAACAGAGAAGCGATATATCTGCAAGAGGGAGGAAGATATTTTGATTAAAGATTATGAGGGCACATGAATAAAAAAATAATAATAATGTGTGGGATAAATCATTGATAATAAATACTGCAGTATTCCATTAAAAAAACAAAAAACATTTTGATTTCATGGTGAGAAAAGGGAATGTATAAAAGTGAGAAAAACATGTGTGTCTCTCCAGGGGGATGCCCACCTCATTCCAGATCACACCATCCGAGCATTAGGGCACATCGCCGTGGCTCTGAGAGACACTCCCCGTGTGATGGAGCCCATCCTACAGATCCTACAGCAGAAGTTCTGCCAGCCGCCGTCCCAGCTGGACGTCCTCATCATAGATCAGCTGGGCTGTATGGTCATCACAGGAAACGTACAGCCGCAGTTCTGTCTTCTGTCATAGGGATTGTTTTGGTCAGTCTACTAGTGCTAATATCTCCTTATATCTGTTTGTTTCCGGCAGCAATACATCTATCAGGAAGTTTGGAACTTGTTCCAGCAAATAAGTGTGAAGGCCAGCTCGATGGTGTACTCCACCAAAGACTACAAGGATCATGGATACAGGTGATTCTTTTTTCAATGGATTCCTTTGGTCTTTTTCTTTCTTCTGACGTTAACAGAAGACATGTGGATGGAGAAATATCGGTAGCACTTTATTTTACATTTCTGTTCCCCATGTATATACTATGTAATTATTGTAGTAATTTCTATAACTAGGTACTAACCCTGAACCTACCCATAAACCTAACCTTAACCCATGTAGTTACCTTATATTACCCAGTACTTTCTTAGTTAAGTACACTGTAAGTACACATAACTGCACTTACTGTAAAATAAAGTGCAACCGAAAAATAATTTTAATCACACTAGATATCAAGTTTTGCCCTAAATTGTCCTGAAAATTCAGTTTCGCTCAGAAATGTTTTATGATATCATCATAGTTTGTTGACTTTTTTTTTACCCATTTTTTTAATACAAGGAAATAACTTGTGCCAAGTGATGAATGCAATAAACAACACTGTGTCAGCAACATACAATAGAACTAAATAATAACAACAACATCAAATTCTGACTCAATTAACAATAAATAAATAAATAAAATATTTAAAATAATGTGTGTGTGTGTGTAATTTATGTTTGTGATCAAAGCTGAATTTTCATCATCATTACTCCAGTCTTCATTGTCACATAATCCTTCAGAAATCATTCTGATATGATGATTTGCTGCTTAAGCTTCATATATTTGTGTAAACCTTGATGCACTGCCATTCATAATTATCGGATAAATAAATAAATAAAAAAACATTTAAAAGAAATAAAATTAATCAAAAGACATTTATAATGTTGCAAAAGATGCATGTTTCAAGTTATTACTGTTCACTTTTGTATTCATTGGAAATATCCTGAAAACATTTAAACACGGTTTCTACAAAAAATATGAAACAGCACAACTGTATTCAACATTGATAATAATAATAAATGTTCCTTGAGCAGCAAATCATCATATTAGAATGATTTCTGAAGGATCATGTGACACTGAAGACTGGAGGAATATATTCTAGTTGCTATATATTCACATAGAAAACAGTTATTTAAATTTTTATAATATTTCACAATATTGCATTTTTACAGTATTTTTAAACATAAGAGACGTCTCTCTCTCAAAACTAAAAAAAACTAAAAAGTCTTAATCAAATAATGATTTAAAACTTTTGATACATAAAGATATAGATACATGCACATGAAAGCTTACTTGCATGAAAAGTACTGACAGAAATAGTAAGGATGACACTAGCACGTCACAGCACATAAATGCATTGCACCTGTGGTTTTATTTTTGTCAAGAGCATCTTTAACATGTCAGTTAACTCAGTATTGTCATGTTTGGTGCAGGCACTGTTCTCTGGCCGTGATCAACGCTCTGGCCAACATCGCGGCGAACCTGCAGACAGAGCAGATGGTCGATGAGCTGCTGGTCAATCTGCTGGAGTTGTTTGTGCAGCTGGGACTGGAGGGGAAACGAGCCAGTGAACGAGCCAGCGAGAAGGGCCCGCCCTCAAGGTATCTTCAGATTAAAGTCCTTTATTGTTATTTCTCTACTTCATTGTAGGACAAGCATGCTTGTGTAACATGTCTTGCATTCTTTATATCGGACTGTTATTATAAATGTAAACGCATTCTGAATGTTATTAAAGAGAGGGAATGTAGAAATGCGGTGTGGTCTGCTGAAAGTTGCAATAGAAACGATTGTCTTGATCTAGACCAGATCATTAGTTTTAACGCTGTAATAGGATTTGTCCTTAGTATTCACAGGTGACAGTTCAAAAGTCGTGAAGTATTTAGCTTGTAAAATGGAGTATCTGAGTAATGTAGTGTTTCTGCTTTTAAATATATCTTATGTTCGTTTCTCCTCAGGCGTCCAGCAGCGCTGGTAATTTAGGAGTTCTCATTCCTGTCATTGCTGTGGTAAGAGAATGGGATTTCTGCAAATGTGACACAATTGTATACAGTCTACACTGCGTGTAATAGCAGATTACAGTATAGTTACATATATTTTAAAATGTGTCACTCACTATTGGGCAACACTGCCTTGATGTCACGTATCTGTTCTGTTAATGTCCAGTTCATGATTTAGAAATGAAAATTTGGTTGTTATTTGCATGCATGTGTAGGTTTAAGCTAATCAGGTTTATGCAGAAAGATGCATTTATATTTAAGTCACTCTTTTTAACCAGCAGTTGTTTTATTGAACCATAAATGCAACACATTAAACACATTTTTCTAAAAGTGCTTACTTGGGTAAATCTGATCAAATTAACCCACTGTATTTTCCTTCACTTCCCCACAGTCTGCACATTTAATTATTTTGGTTTATGACACATTGTTCATAATTTAATCGGTCTGCTTTTTTTCTTTCTTATAGCTGACCAAACGATTACCGGCCATAAAAGAGGCCAAACCGAGACTGCAAAAACTGTTCAGAGATTTCTGGCTGTATTCGGTTGTAATGGGCTTCGCTGTTGAGGGCTCAGGTCAGATATTTGTCATTTATAAATCACTTATATAAGCCAACATATATTTGCAGCTGTTTATTTTCTCTGTTCATTTGTTGAAGATTAAACAATATACTATTACTTGTGATAAAATGATTACCAGATAAAAATAAATGAAGGCCCCGGTTTACTTACGGCGAAGATTTTTGTTCTTCTCTTAGTGGTAAAAAGACGTTAGAAATACCTTTGCAATGATATACTGCTGCGAGCAGGGTTTTAATGAATATGTAAATATGTGCTGCACGCTTTCTTTTCAGTAGCAAAATAAACAACAAAAAAGACAGTGGTGAGAAAACAGCAGTTAAGAAAGCATCTGATCATAGTGATGTGGATATATTTGCACCAGCTCTGCAATTCAGCTCTAGATTGTTTAAAAGCAAGCAGCTTTACAGTATACAGTGTCAGTGTTGCTTTCAATTAGAATTACAACTTAAATTTTTACGATAAAGCAGCTCTCCAGTGTGTTCAAGTTTTTAAGGTGCGTTCACGGCATGTCTTATTACCGTAATCATGAGATTTCATCTTGTAAAAGCGTTCACGTCCCTGTAGAGCTTGTAAATACAACTTTAACATTTTCTGAGAGCTCCTACTTGCACCATGTGACCACTGTACCACCTGACTGCTGCAGATTCATTTAGGCATTGATAGTCTTGCCATAGAAATGCATATTTCCCAGTCCGAGGACGTGAACAGCTCCTGAGTGTGTGTGTGTGTGTGTTGTCGTCTCGAAATTACGGTATTTCCGACATCCCGTGAACGCAGCATTATTTGTGTCGGACCTCGACGGACTGAACACAACTGAACTGGAAAAGAGTCCTCGTCAGAAAGCAGGGCCTCAGAGCCACACCCACCTATTACATCATTGGCACAGACCAGTGGTAGTTTGAAGGTGTTTACCAGCCTGAGAGAACAAAGTTTGATTTTGTTTGAAATTATGTCACACAAGTTCGTCCTTTGATTTCACTTGAAGTATATCTGGGCTTTGAAGGAAGCCTTGTAATAATACTGCTACTTAATGCAGTGTTAATAATACCCCAGTATTAATTGATTTACATCCAATTTTTGGTCCTGATTTTGATGATGTGTTCAGCTGATTTTGAGAAATCTTCTTCAGGTTTGTGGCCGGAGGAGTGGTATGAGGGAGTGTGTGAGATTGCGACCAAATCCCCCCTGCTGACGTTCTCAAGCGGAGAGCCGCTGCGCTCAGAACTGCAGTATAACTCTGCCCTGAAGAACGATACTGTCACTCCGGTACTGCTTTGTTTCTTGTTATTAAATCTCAGATTGTTCCAATATCGCCAAATCAGACTGATCATTTTGGTCAATTACAACATGATCACCAGGGTTATTATCGTTAACTAAAAGTAAAACCATAGAAACATTTTCGGTCCTGCTTTATATTAAGTGTATTTAACTACTATAGTACCACAATTTAAATTAATAATTTAATACAATGCATTTATTGTGTAATACATACATGCTTTTACATTGTACTTCCATTTAAAAATACTTGCATGTACTTACAGCTGTAATTAATTACATCTATAATTTCACTTCCTTTACACTATAACCCACCCTTAAACCTACCCATACCACCAAACCTTACCCGTGTCACACCTCAATAGCAGCAAATGTTTTTTGCATAAACACAATAAGTACATTGATTGTACCTAACAATTATATTTTTCTTATGTAAGAACATGGTAGTTAAAGACAACTAATATAAAGTGACCACATTTTTAATAGACATATTTAAACAAAAACTATAATAGTATATCAATGATACTAAAATAACACATCCCCAAGCGTTGTGATTCACCCTGTTAAACTGCATGTGTTTCTAGGCTGAGCTGAATGATTTGAGAGGGACCATCATTAACCTGCTGGATCCTCCTCCTGAGGTCGCTGCGCTCATCAATAAACTGGACTTTGCCATGTCTACCTACCTGCTGTCCGTCTACCGGCTGGAATACATGAGGTAAGAGGGAACGCCAGTCCAATGAGCACAGGACTGTTTTAGACGTGTGTCTGATGATTTGTTTTTTGTCACATGACCTCTTGTAACTTTGCAGGGTGTTACGCTCGCTGGAATCTGATCGTTTCCAAGTGATGTTTCGTTATTTTGAAGACCGAGCTATTCAGAAGGATAAATCAGGTGGGCTAGACCTTCTGTTTCTAGATGATTTAAAGGGTTAGTTTACCCAAAAATGAATATTCTGTCATTGTCAAGTTGTTCCAAACCTGTATGAGTTTCTACAAAAGAACTCAAAAGATGATATTTTAAAGAATGTTGGAAACCAGACAGACAGCACCCATTGACGTCCATAATAGGTAAAAAAAAAAAAAAAATACTATGGAAGTCAATGGGTGCTGTCTGTCTGGTTTCCAACATTCTTTAAAATATCATCTTTGAGTTTAGAAAAAGAAAGAAACTCATACAGGTTTGGAACAACTTGAGGGTGTGTAAATGATGACAGAATTAAAAATTTTGAGTGAACTATCCCTTTTAAGAAATATTTTGTAACCTCTTTTAATGCACTACAGTCAAAAGTATGTTTTTTTTTTTTTATATATGCACTGGGCGATGTGGCTGAAAACTGTAAAATAATTAAAATGTAAATCTGTTTATACTCGACGTGTCCGAGCACGGCAAAAAGTGACGTCAACGCCGAGTGGGTGTTTGTGCGCGTTGAGTAACACTGGGTTTACTGCGTTTACACGATTCTTTCATAGTGTGAAGTTTAATAAAGTAAACATTGTCACGTGTGTACCTTACTTCTTCTCACCGCTGTTTCCTGGTGGTTTATAGAACAATTACACAGAGTCGTTTCAAAGAATACAACGGTGAGCGCGTCGAGTATAAACCCTTCCTCAAACGGACTAGGCGCATGCGCAGTCTTGGTGGGGACATGCATAAAACAGTCTTGCATAATTTGCAGATGACATTGGTCTGACTACAGGCAGACTTATAAAATCCTCAAAAAACTGCCATACTGGCGAGCTGACTTGTTTTCTTGATTTATCAACCCTTTCCTCGCTCGCTGCGACTCTCTTTTTCCACGTATGACTCCACGCCAGTTCTGTTACTGAACGAAACATGATACTGTTACATGATTGGCTGTTAGCGTGTCACTCCCTACGTTGCTAGGTTACCAGAGAGTGAGTGCCTTTGTTCATGTAACCAAACTTGCTTCGCAACCTCCGGTTTCTTCTGACGAAGAAAACAAAAATTATCGAACGCATTTTTTAGTGATTTTCGATTACGTGTCTATCGCGATACATATCGTTTTATCGCCCAGCCCTAATTTCATTACACTTTATCTATTTTCGTCTGTAGATTTTGATTTATAATACATATCTTTAAAGGATGTGAGATCTTTCTCCACTTAAGCTTTATTCCTATCTATATTCTGAAGGTATATTACATTTTATTCCTAAAAACATGGTGAATTAATTTTTTTCTGTCTGTTTAAAGTATTTTCTGATTTATGGAGTGATAAAAAGGAAACCAAAATGCATAAAACGCTGTCAACAATAAAAATCTGTTATCTATCTATCTATCTATCTATCTATCTATCTATCTATCTATCTATCTCTATCTATCTATATCTATCTATCTATCTATCTATCTATCTATCTATCTATCTATCTATCTATCTATCTATCTATCTATCTATCTATCTATCTATCTATCTATCTATCTATATATATCTATCTATCTATCTATCTATATATCTATATATATATATATATAATGCCTCATTTACATATTTATACAACATTTCAGAAAAATTCTAATACAAAATGGAACGTCTTGGGGTGTGTTCACACTTGGCATGTTTGGTTCAATTAATATACTGTGATTAATCAACTGGGGAAGAATGGTCAGTGGCATCCTTTAGTAAAAATTTGCCCTATTCACCTGTGGCGTCTTGCCTGAAGATTCAAGTTTAGCAAATGTATTTATCTGACAGCTTTGATATAATTATGTGTCTGTTATGTCCTCTCAGGAATGATGCAGTGTGTCATTGCAGTGGGTGACAAGGTCTTTGATGTCTTTCTTCAGATGATGGCTGACAAGGTAAATGAAAACTGAAGTGCTTAACGTTTAGCATCTCTTCCCAACTAGACTCAAATTGAGGAAATTTCTTGTTGATGTCCTCTAATGTTAGAGATATCTTTTTTCCTAGGAAAAGACCAAAGCGCATGAGGAGGAGTTAGAAAGTCATGCTCAGTTCCTGTTGGTCAACTTCAACCACATTCACAAGAGAATCCGAAGAGTGGCTGATAAATATCTGTCAGGACTCGCTGAGACGTGGGTGCTTCTGCATTACAATCACACAAAATGATTCCAGACTATACTAAACCATATCTTCTTGAAATGTTGTTTATGTAGATATGATTAAGAATCAAATTAAATTTTAAACTGATAGAGTTAGTGTTTTTATGTGAGTTGGTTGTTTATCGGTCATCTCACAAACAGTAGAATAGTGTCTTAGGTTGATTTCTTCTTCTTGAACGCTCAATGGTACGGTGTCTCTTTGTTTTTCTTCTAGTTTTCCTCACTTGTTGTGGAGTGGTCGTGTCCTGAGGACCATGCTGGATATATTACAGACCCTCTCTCTTTCACTCAGCGCTGTACGTGCTTCTTCCTTTGCTCAGATCAAGTTAATGTGTTTTCTCAAATGGAGATCTGTTACAGGAGATGTTTATGATATATTATTGATTTGAAAATGTTGAACTGTTCTTCAGGACATCCACAAAGACCAGCCGTATTATGATATACCGACACCCGTATCGCATCACAGTGCCAGATACATATGAGGCCAGAGAGGTATATTTACTTGACTTTATACTTTATACTTGACTTTACTTGAGTTATATATTAAATTTATAAACTATACTAATTTGTACTATACACTTTAAAAATGCATTTGAGCACAAAAAGCATAGATATGAAATTTGCCTTTTATTAAAAAGCATGCTATTGCACATGTGTTAATGATACATTTGTGACGTCATATGTCACGTGTAGAGCATAGTGAAAGACTTCGCTGCCCGCTGTGGAGAAATCCTTAAAGAGGCCATGAAATGGGCGCCATCGGTCACCAAATCTCACCTACAGGTTTGGCTTCCCATTAAAAAAAAACAACAACTAAAATAAGAGAATTAACTTCAACAGTATCATTCTCTGCAATGATTGTTAACTTAATCAATGTATCGTCCCACAGGAATACCTTAATAAGCATCAGAACTGGGTGTCAGGTCTGTCTCAGCATACGGGTCTGGCGATGGCCACTGAGAGCATCCTGCACTTTGCCGGATATAATCGCCAGAGCACCAGTCTGGGTGTAAGATGACCAACTCGTGTTGTGTTTTAATTCATGCTGAAGGGATATTGACTAGTTCCTCAGTGATTTATATAACCAGAAAGTATGTTTTCTCTCATTTTAGACCACTCAGCTCACAGAGAGACCGACATGCGTTAAGAAAGACTACTCCAACTTCATGGCCTCCCTTAACCTGAGAAACCGCTATGCTGGAGAGGTAGTGTTAAATAATAAAGCAGAGGCTGTTGGGTATTTTATGAAAGATGCATCAGAGTCTTATATCCTCACATGTCTTGTATGCAGGTGGCAGGGATGATCCATTTCTCAGTGGCCACGCGGAGCACGTCGGACCTGAATAAGCTGATGATTCGTCAGATGAATGAAGCTCTGGACGGAGGCCAGCCAGAAGCCTTCACTGAAGCCATGTTCAAAATGGCTGCGCTGTTGATCAGCTCAAAAGGCATGTTACCCCGTTACAAGCCATACGCCAACAGTAGATTTTCATGCTGTTGGATTGCAATAATAAAACAAACTGTACATTTCATAATCTACTTTTATAGTATATCACAAAACATTAAATTTCACATTTAGAATAAGTACTCACATTTATTAAAGGGGATCTATTATGTCCTTTTTCAATGTCTTGATTTAGTTTTTGGGGTTTATTAGCATAAGTTTTCATGCTTGAATGTACAAAAAAACATAATTTTTCTCATATTTGACATTGTCAGTAATGCTCTGTTTAGTTCCTGTCTCTGAAGTCCCTCCTTCTGAAAAGCACAATGTGCTCTGATTGGTCAGCTGCACCATTGTGCTGTGATTGGTCAACCGCTTTGAGTGTGTTTGAGAAATGCCCCCCCTTATCACAACCACCAGTATCATCAACCTACTAACTAACTCAACCAGGCCCTGCCCTTTATTCTGCGTATGCCTTGGGTGGGAATTATTTAAATAAGGAATATTGTGACATGTTCATTCCAAGAAGAAAACTCAAGGCGTTTCAGGGAGTTCAAAATCAGTGACACTGATATAGAGAAGAACTATATAGAATAGGACCCCTTTAAGAAAGTTAATAGAGTTTTGATTGTTGTTTTATTGTGCAGAATGGGACCCTCAGCTACTGCATCAACTGTGCTGGTCTCCTTTAAAGATGTTTACTGAGAATGGCATGGAAACAGCTATTGCATGCTGGGAATGGCTCCTGGCTGGAAGGACAGGTGTTGAAGTGCCGGTAAGACATGCATGTAAATGCAGCATTATTTTTTGGTCCATATCAATACCAAGTCAAATATTTGAAAATCACACATTTTATAAATCTCTGCTGTTATATTAGATGAATATTGTTCCATATTATGTGCATATCTTAGCTATGCAGGTTTTATAAAATGCTTTTTGCCAAGTTTTCACTGCATTCTGTGGTCAGTTCATGCGGGAGATGGCTGGTGCGTGGCAGATGACCGTCGAGCTGAAGATGGGGCTGTTCTCCGACGCCCAGGTGGAGGCGGATCCCCTGGCAGCCTCAGAGGAAAGCCAACCCATCCCCTGCCCACCCGACGTCACACCCCACTACATCTGGATTGAGGTTACTTCCTCTTACCTTGCCCAAGCTTATCTGTGTTTTCATAGCTGTAGATTTACCCCGCCTAAAAGCTTCTTATGATACACACCAGAAATAGCTTGAGGATTCCTTGTGAGGAAATCTCACTCCCCTCTGTTGTGATGGGGTCGTTCTTGAAATAGAATCTCATCCTTTGGAAGTGCATGCAAAGTGGATTTGCTTTGGCAGTACAGAAAGCAGCGTCTTCTCGACATGAACCAAACTCTTCTAGTCTCAGCTACAGCTACAGTGTTTGAGGGTGGGCCAAAGTAGACGTTGTTCACGGCCGCCATTATGCAAATTTCTTACAAACCCACATAGATTTGTAACAGGAAGTGAGAACGGAATTGCCGACCACTCATTTCAGCAGTTTAAAAATCGATTCTTTCTTTTAGGAGACGATAACTTAATTTGTCTTGCACTTTGGTCTTTAAAATTTTGCAGACCTTTTACATTCACAAACAGCTATACTACACACTGCATGAAAGGTCATATTCAAAAATATTAGAGTTTCATTTTAATGAGGCAATAACACGAGAAGTGCAAGCAATACATTGTCCAGAATAGTACAAGCTAGAACAAGGAAGTGTAAGCAATAGCATTTATTTCATCAAGTTAATTGTCTTTTTTCCAATTTGTATAGTTCCTAGTCCAGCGTTTTGAGATTGCCAAGTACAGCAGTGCGGATCAGGTGGAGATTTTCGGCAGTCTTTTGCAGAGGTCTCTCTCTCTCAATGTTGGCGGCCCAAAAAGCAGCCTGAACCGCCATGTTGCGGCCATTGGACCTCGCTTCAGGTTAGCAAGAAGACTAGACTGTAAAAAAATGTTAAAAAGAGGGTTTTACTAGAAAATGCTATTTCAGTCTTCCTCCTTCATATTTAGGGTTAGGGTGTGTTACTTGCCATTTCTTTGTGAAATTTACTAGCAATTTTTTGACTGAAAATTCAAAGTAAAGTACACCATTGTTTTTTCATTGTAGTTCATTACATTTACAGAGATTTTTGTAGTTGACACCAAGATGATGATTTTTTCAGCATTTCTCTGCATTCAGTTTGTTGATGCTCGGACTTGCTGTCCTGCTTTCTGACATAGTGACCAATAGAAATCAAGCAGTTTTTGCTATATAGTATATATTGCTTTACGTGAGTGTACTATATGTATACGAGGGAAAAAAGGATACTATACTATATATACAATTTATCATATTTCGAGCTGTGCGACAAGTTTACATTTAACTAGTGCATTTACACAGATCTCAAAACCCCAATAAAAAGTAAGTATGCTAAAAATGTAAGTTTTTCCAAGTAATTATTCCAGTAAACAGTCATTTATAAGAATTATTCAAGTAAGCAGTCAGAAATAAAAACATAATTAAATGTAAAATAGTACTTTATAATACTATTGTGATTATTCATCTAATTAACTTTATTATAATAAATGTATTTGTTGGCGGCCCAAAATGCTGCCAGAACTGGCACGTGTGCGCCACTGGACCTCGCTTCATGTTAGCTAGAAGACTACACTGTTTAAAATTATTTAAATAAAGATTATTGGAGGAAGTTTTGCAAGAAGATACAAATTTGACATTTAATTCAATGCGTCACTTGCCATTTCTTTGTTATTATTGTAAAATTTACTAGCGATTTCTAGTAAGTAGTAAGTCAATTCTACACCATTTTTTCCAGTGTAGTTCATTACATTTAAACAGTTTTTTTTTTTTAGTAGTAGTAGTAGTAGTTTTAGTAGTAGTAGTAGTAGTAGTAGTAGTAGTAGTAGTAGTAGTAGTAGTTTAGTAGTAGTAGTAGTAGTAGTAGTAGTAGTAGTAGCAGTAGTAGTAGTAGTAGTAGTAGTAGTAGTAGTAGTAGTAGTAGTAGTAGTAGTAGTAGTAGTAGTAGTAGTAGTAGTAGTAGTAGTAGTAGTAGTAGTAGTAGTAGTAGTAGTAGTAGTAGTAGTAGTAGTAGTAGAGACACCAAGAAAACAACAAACAATATTTTATATTTATATGTAATATTTACAATATTTCTCTGTGCTTAGGCTTTTGACGCTTGGCCTTGCCCTCCTGCATTCTGACGTCGTGACCAACTCCACCATCCGTAACGTCCCCGCGGAAAAGATTTACTCCACTGCCTTTGATTATTTCAGGTACTGGAAAGAAAATATTGGAGTTTTTGATATGATAAATGCTTGTTGAGAAAATGGGAAAAACACTTTCAGAACTAGAGCTGCTGGAAAGGTTGGTAGTCTCTGTTGAGATAATAAACTTTTATTTATTTGGCTGCTTGTGTCCTTTAGCAAATGAATTGGGTCCTAATTAGATTCATCTCTCTCTTTTTTTTTCAGCGTTGCATCAAAGTTCCCCACACAGGGAGACAAACGTCTGCGCGAGGACATCAGTATAATGATCCGCTTCTACGCCAACATCCTGTCCGATAAGAAGTACCTAGCTGCTAGCCAGCTCGTGCCACCTGGTGAGCTTGGCTCCAATCCCCCTCAAAGCTCCCTATCTGCGGGGATTTTCGGATCGCTTATCGTTTCCAGCACTTCTCCGCTATCGATATTAAGTAAGCCTCTCTTGCTCCAACTGTGCAACTACAGTGCAGCAGGAGCATGTTTATGTGGTTCAAATTTGCATGGCTGCAAATTTGAAACCAATACTAAAAATGCACGGCAATCATCCGGGCGGCCAAATTTATCAATTTGTTTGCTAAGCGCAAATTGACAAATGTATCCGTCCCGCCTACCCCCTCCCCCTTTACCGCCACCACCCTTCTCTATCCATCGTAGAAAACATGATCTCATCAGAACATTAGCGCTTTCATGTAAAATGCATGATCATTTCAATACCAGAGGACTAATTGAGACTTCATTCGTCCCTTAAAGCCTCTCCATCGTGTGATGTGCTACATCGCCAGACAGCACCGCAAATCAGTTGCTTCGCTTGGTATTTACTCGTCGAATGTATAATTTGCAGGCTTCGCTTCCTAGAATGCTATGTGTTAATAATTCATTAAAGCAAATGGGAAAGGAGAAAAAGTGCTGGAATGATGGAACAACAAAATCGTAAAAGGAAAATAAATTTTGCAAATGGTGTAAAAATTAAATTAAATTACAATTTAAATATATTTCTTAATGGGTGAATTTCACAGAAGCTGTCAAGAACATGTCCAGGTCATATTTCACCTCTAAATCAGAAGAAATAAATTTTAGGGCCATTTTTTGTGACATTTTTTTTGTGACAATTATGCACATTTCCCAAACTATCATATAGAAATTATTTTATTTTATCCACCCCCCCCCCACCATCCAATGGTGCTAGAAATAGTACTTTTTCAAATATGCGTAAAATCCTTTCCAGTTTAATAAGTCCAAATAAAATCTGAAATAATTGCATTGTGTAAATGAAAATCTAATGAGTTTCATCACTGAAAGAATAATTGGAATCACAAATAAACTCAAAAGTAAAACATTTGGGCCCATTGAAGTAATGAGGCTTAAATGTCGCAAAAAATTATATCACAATGCAATAAAAATTTTAATGATAAATAAATTTTCTTTATGCTAAATATAATTGCTTTTTTTCTTTTGATTTTAGGGAGAAATATGACCCTTTTATGCTCTTCGTGAGATTCACTCTAATAGTTTAGGTGTTCGGTACCAAAGTAAAGTAAAGCAAAATCCTTCGTTTGACGATGTTTCCTTTCACAGACAACCAGGATCCGTCTCTGAACAGTTTGTCGGTGATGAACGCCACTGACCCCAGGAACAACATGGATATGGCTGTGGGTTCCCGGCAGCAGAGCGCTCAGGGCTGGATTAACACCTACCCCCTGTCCAGCGGGATGTCCACGACCTCAAAGAAATCAGGTATCGCTCAAATGTGCTACAGGTCTTTAGGCCTTTTCACTCATCCTGATTCGTTTTAATAGTTTAATCTGTTTAGCCAATGTGTACCTGCTAATGCTATGATCTCTTTGATTGTTAAGAGTCAGCAGTACACTTAGCTGAGCGATAAGTGCTTTCTGAGTTACTGGAAACAAACTAGTGTCCAGCTGCCCATTGTTTCACTGATTTGTTTTTTTTTGAGCATCATTCATCTGGTCTTTTGTCTTTTGGTTTGTGTCTGTCAAGCGCCTAATGAAAATGGAAAATAATCAAAAATTGAACAAAACATTATATGATCACACTATCATTCATTCAATATATATACTGTATATGTATGTATGTGTGTGTGTGTGTGTATACATGTATACACCGATTGTGTATATATATATGTACACACAAAGTTGTGTTAGAAGCAGGAAAAATAGGCAAGAGTAAGGATTTGAGCGAGTTTGACAAGGGCCAAATTGTAATGGCTAGACGACTGGGTCAGAGCATCTCCAAAACTGCAGCTCTTGTGGGGTGTTCCCGGTCTGCAGTGGTCAGGATCTATCAAAAGTGCTCCAAGGAAGGAACAGTGGGGAACCGGCCACAGGGTCATGGGCGGCAAGGCTCAATGATGCACGTGGGAGCGAAGGCTGGCCGTGTGGTCCGATCAAACAGACGAGCTACTGGAGCTCAAATTGCTGAAGAAGTTAATGCTGGTTCTGATAGAAAGGTGTCAGAATACACAGAGCATCTCAGTTTGTTGTGTATGGGGCGGCATAGCCGCTGACCAGTCAGGGTGCCCATGCTGACCAGTCAGGGTGTCCACCGCCGAAAGCACCAACAGTGGCACGTTAGCATCAGAACTGGACCACGGAGCAGTGGAAGAAGGTGGCCTGGTCTGATGAATAGAATTGTCTTTTACATCACTTACTTCACTTACTCGGGGAACACATGGCACCAGGATGCACTGGTAAGAAGGCAAGCCGGCGGAGGCAGTGTGATGCTTTGGGCAATGTTCTGCTGGGAAACCTTGGGTCCTGCCATCCATGTGGATGTTCCTTTGACACGTACTACCTACCTAATACCTTGTAGACCATGTGCACCCTTTCATGGAAGCGGTATTCCCTGGTGGCTGTGGCTCTTCCAGCAGGATAACGCTCCTGACACAAAGCAAAAATGGTTCAGGAATGGCATCTGTGGGATGTGCTGAACAAACAAGTCCGATCCATGGAGGCCCCACCTCACAACTTACAGGACTTAAAGGATCTGCTGCTAACATCTTGGTGCCAGATACCACAGCACACCTTCAGGGGTCTAGTGGAGTCCATGCCTCGACGGGTCAGGGCTGTTTTGGCAGCAAAAGGGGGACCAACACAATATTAGGTGATCGGTGTGTGTGTGTGTGTATATGTATGTATATATATATATATATATATATATATATATATATATAGTAAAAACACAAATTTAAACTGAAATGGTACTAAAATGACAGCAGTCACAGCATAGAACAATCTTTTAATGGTAACCAGCTAGAGTAGTTAAAGTATTACATAAGCCAGTTTAATAAGTGGCTCTTAACCCTTGGCTCACAGGTGTATGGCCGCGGTCCAGCTAGGCTAATGTTAAGTCCTCATGCAGCTCTGGTACTATGTGTTCTGTTGTTTCCTTTCACTATAGGCATGTCCAAAAAGAGCAACAGAGGCACCCAGTTGCACAAGTACTACATGAAACGCAGAACGTTACTGTTGGCCTTACTGGTAAGGGATGCCTTTTTCCCCAGTCTGATTTCATCCTCAGTTCCTGATAAACAAAAGAACTCCTGTGTCTTGAGCGTCTCTCTGCTTTCTCTACAGGCCAGTGAGATCGAACGACTGACCACTTGGTACAACCCGCTATCAACACAGGAGCTGGCCATCGCCACCGAGCAGTCGGTAGAAACCAGCATCTCCAACTGGAGATCCAAATACATCAACTTGAGTGAGAAACAATGGAAGGACAATGTCAATTTGGCCTGGAGTATCGCTCCGTACCTGGCCATGCAGCTTCCAGCTAGGTACACCAACAACTATTAGCCTTGTTCCGAACTCTAGTGAGCCGTTTACCTAGACTGCATTTTAAGGCATCTTGACATGAAGCAAAATATTTATCTCATTTTGACCAGTTTTTAAGGCAGCTTTAGCAATGCTTCAGACAAAACAAAACAAAACTAATTGTTTTCATTGCACATTGTTACAAAACATCCCAAAACAAAACTCTAATGTGGGAAATTATATTTGGTAGAATCTTAGCACTTTCTACCCAATAAAATAGCTTGACATAAATTAAAATTACTCATAGCATGATTTGAATTTGAATGACGATGATTTTGGTTGTTCCGTTTATTTTATTTTAAAATGTATATTTTAAAAATATATAATTTTGTTACTTGAAATAAATTAAACGTTAACTGGAACAAAATAAAATATGAAAACTTATTTTATTTCAGCTAGTTTCCATGGCAACATTTCTCTTTTTTTCCTTTTTTCTTTTTTTACCTGGATGGATGTACTGAAAATCTAAAACTGAAATTAAAATTTAAGGAAAAACCTGTATATAAAAAAGGGGGAAAAATGAAGCTGCCAACCGGCGGTTAGCATCAAACTGGTTCCCTCGAGAAAAACTGTATTATTTGTGTGTTTTCTAATGCATTTTTCAGTCTAGGATGCTGCCAAGGTTTTGTTAAGGAGCTCATGTTTTGATGTCAACATATGACCTGTTTTCTTGCTTTGTAGGTTCAAAAATGCAGACGCCATCGTGGCTGAAGTGACCCGTCTGGTTCGACTGGATCCTGGTGCTGTTAGTGACGTGCGGGAGGCAGTGAAGGTTAGATCCACCATTCTGCCACAAAAGGACATGAACTGCCACTATATGTTATAACCCCTAGGGTCGGAGCCAGTTTTGGGGCCCTTTAGAATTTTTGACATGCTCTGACATTTGTGCTTTTTTCAGTTGCTCATAAACATAATAATGGCAAATGTCATTACATTGTATTCAGCGCAAACTGGGGTGCCATAATACGTGAGCGACAATGTATGTACATGCTTGTATTTTTGAGAGAATAACGTTTATGCATGGTTTTGAAAAAACAAAAATTTAAGTCACTGAAATAAGACCACAAAACAGTTAAATTTGTGCCCACAATACTTTTGACTAATGGATGTTGTTGAGACATCCATTAGATGTCTAGAGTTTTTGCTTCAAAATTATGTAAAAATCATTGTGCCTACTCATTCACATAAAACAATAATTTGATTTAAATTTTATTAGACACTTTTTGTTTACAAAGCCCATATGCGAAGAGGCATTAACGATCATGAATAATGCCATGATTCACACTTGAGAAGACAAAGAACCGCATAATGAGCTGCGTAATGAATGCGCCTTTGAGTCAGGTATGTGAGAGGGAACTATAAGAAACAATATGAGGACAAAATAAATATTTTTTTTTAGTTTATTTAGAATAACTATATAAAATGAGAGCCAAAGGCAGAATGTGCTATGTGGGCCAGTAGCAGGTCAATCTGTGAGATAATAGAGAAAAAAAAAACATCTGTGAGGATACTAATGTATTGTAAACTGTTGTATTAATATAATGGCCATTCCTAACAGAAAACATGTTTTTTTTTATCTCATGCATGCATGTATTATTGCACAGCATGTGAACAAACTTTTGTATCGGCCTATTGTATTTTAAATTATTTTAAAACCGGTACAGTACTGGTCAAAAGATTGGACACATTACTATTTTTAATGTTTTTGAAAGAAATCTCATGCTCACAAAGCCTGCATTTATTTGATCAAAAATACAGAAAAAACTAAATTATTGCCATTTAAAATAATGGTTTTCTATTTTAATATACTTTAGAATATAATTTATTTCAGTGATGTATTTCTGAATTTTCATCAGCCATTACCCCAGTGCTGTGCTGCTTAATATTTTTTATAACCTGTGATACTTTTTTCAGGATTCTTGGATACATAAATGAAGTAATGGCTGGTGAAAATTCAGCTTTGCATCACAGAAATAAATGATATTTGACAGTATATTAAAATAGAAAACCATTATTTTAAATGGAATTTTACGCATGCTTGATGAGCATAAGAGACTTCTTTCAAAAACATTAATTTGAATAGTAAAATGTCCAAACCTTGGACTGGTACTGCATTTATAGCATCTGAGCAGAAATTTTCAAACAAAAGCTGTATTGATGTGACACTAGGCTATTTTACAATCAACACTTCATAATCTCTCCAAAACATCCATGACATTTTATGTAGTGTGTTTGTTATATTATAGAGACTATAAATGTTAATCTGCAGTTTAATTACACAGGAACATACAGAACATGCAGGATTCATATTTAAATAGTCTTTTGCTTTTTAATATTCACAGACACTAAAAAGAATAAACTTTCCTCACAATCCTCGGCTGGATCTGTTGCTCTTAGAAATTAAACCGCCTTTCTCCATGGGCGTGGCCGCATTAGCACATAATGAGGCAGATCACGAACGACTCACATCTCTCTCTTTTCAAACAGATTACATAAACAGAGAATATTTGTTTTCAACTTGATTTACATTATTTAAAACACATTTGTGTTTTGTTAAAACACATTGTGACATTTCAATGTTTCTTTAGACATGTCTCATGTTTCTGTGACAAGTATTCACTAAGTTACAATTAATTTTCTGACAAGTATCAGAATGGACTTCATTGAGAGAGGCGGCAGATCGCGCATCATGTTTGTTTTCTTTATTTTGCAAAAAGCACAACATTTTGTTTTTATTGTGAGTATACACAAATAAAAGTAGAAACTTAACAGATTGGAATGATGTATAACACTTTTTTTTTTAATGCACAATTATTTTAAGTTATTTGAGTCTCTTTCGCACTGATAAGAAAAAAAGCGAGGTGAAGTCGCTGGTGATTTTGCCGACCCCTGGGAGTTAAAAGTCACTCTCAATGTTTCATGTGTTTTTCCCATAGTTCCTGGTGACATGGCACACCATTGATGCTGATTCTCCAGAGCTGAGCCACATCCTGTGCTGGGCTCCTGCGGATCCTCCCACCGGCCTCTCGTACTTCTCCAGCATGTACCCTCCTCATCCGCTCACCGCTCAGTATGGAGTCAAAGTCCTTCGCTCGTTCCCTCCTGTAGGTACCAGCAGGGCGGCGCTAGAGCAGTGGTTCTCAACCTCTCTGGCCTCCCATTGTCATATACAGTATTGAAGATATTTCTGGTCTTTTGCTGTAATGACAGCTTTTATGGCAATTTAAATTAGTTTAATAAAATATTTAAATATAAATATTATTATATTCATCGTATATTATTAAATTAAATATTTAAATGTAAATATTAAATATAAATATTTCAAAAATTATTATAAAATGACTTTTCTTTGTGATTACAGATATTTTTAAACTCACAAATAGAAGTTTCTATCCAATACAATATTTTAGAGCTTGACATGACAAGAAAAAATTATATTCATTATGTACTTGATTTTTTCAATTTAATATTTACTTTTATTATTTAATATTTTTAATATTAATTCCCATGACTTTTCCAGTAGAAATCACACTTTTAAGATTTTATTATTATAATTTTTTTTTTTGATTATTAAGCATGCATTTAACTAATCAAAAGTGTTTTACTACAAACCCGATTCCAAAAAGTTGGGACACTGTACAAATTGTGAATAAAAAGGAATGCAATAATCTACAAATCTCATAAACTTATATTTTATTCACAATAGAATATAGATAACATACAAAAAGTTGGGACAGGGAGCAATAAGAGGCCGGAAAAGTTAAATGCGTATAAGGAACAGCTGGAGGACCAATCTGCAACTTATTAGGTCAATTGGCAACATGATTGGGTATAAAAAGAGCCTCAGAGTGGCAGTGTCTCTCAGAAGTCAAGATGGGCAGAGGATCACCAATTCCCCCAATGCTGCGCCCAAACATACTGGAGCAATATCAGAAAGGAGTTTCTCAGAGAAACACTGCAAAGAGTTTGAAGTTCTCATCATCTACAGTGCATAATATCATCCAAAGATTCAGAGAATCTGGAACAATCTCTGTGCGTAAGGGGTCAAGGCCGGAAAACCATACTGGATGCCCGTGATCTCCGGCCCTTAGACGGCACTGCATCACATACAGGAATGCTACTGTAATGGAAATCACAACATGGGCTCAGGAATACTTCCAGAAAACATTGTCGGTGAACACAATCCACCGTGCCATTCGCCGTTGCCGGCTAAAACTCTATAGGTCAAAAAAGAAGCCATATCTAAACATGATCCAGAAGCGCAGGCGTTTGCTCTGGGCCAAGGCTCATTTAAAATGGACTGTGGCAAAGTGGAAAACTGTTCTGTGGTCAGACCAATCAAAATGTGAAGTTCTTTTTGGAAAACTGGGACGCCATGTCATCCGGACTAAAGAGGACAAGGACAACCCAAGTTGTTGTCAGCGCTCCGTTCAGAAGCCTGCATCTCTGATGGGATGGGGTTCATGAGTGCGTGTGGCATGGGCAGCTTACACATCTGGAAAGGCACCATCAATGCTGAAAGGGATATCCAAGTTCTAGAACAACATATGCTCCCATCCAGACGTGCGTCTCTTTCAGGGAAGACCTTGCATTTTCCAACATGACAATGCCAGACCACATACTGCATCAATTACAACATCATGGCTGCGTAGAAGAAGGATCCGGGGACTGAAATGGCCAGCCTGCAGTCCAGATCTTTCACCATAGAAAACATTTGGAGCATCATAAAGAGGAAGATGCCACAAAGAAGACCTAAGACAGTTGAGCAACTAGAAGCCTGTATTAGACAAGAATGGGACAACATTCCTATTCCTAAACTTGAGCAGCTTGTCTCCTCAGTCCCCAGACGTTTGCAGACTGTTAGAAAAAGAAGAGGGATGCCACACAGTGGGAAACATGGCCTTGTCCCAACTTTTTTGAGATGTGTTGATGCCATGGAATTTAAAATCAACTTATTTTCCCCTTAAAATTATACATTTTCTCAGTTTAAACATTTGATACGTCATCTATGTTGTATTCTGAATAAAATATTGAAACTTGAAACTTCCACATCATTGCATTCTGATTTTATTCACAATTTGTACAGTGTCCCAACTTTTTTGGAATTGGGTTTGTATTTTATAGTTAGCTTAGAGGTTTGGTTGCCATCTATTACATAATAAATAAATTGACCCCAGTTATTATGCTCAGCACTTATTTTGCTCTCTATCAGTATCAGTTATTTGATAGCTGTTTTTTAGCTGCATTTAGTTTCCGTTGACATAATTAGACCCTTTTGATCATTGGAAAAAACAAGACACTCATGTCTTTCTAAACCCATATGACTGTCTTTCTTCTGTGGAACACAAAAGATGTTTTAAGAAGGGTGTTCATGCTTTAAACACCTCATGTCACTTTATTTTTTGCATTAAGAACGTATTGAAACTTTGTTCATTTATGTTTTTATGATCTTGCGTTTCTCTTACAGGACGCCATTCTGTTTTACATTCCTCAAATTGTTCAAGCGCTGCGGTATGACAAGGTGAGGAAGAGTGAACTGTGACCTTTCCTGAGCCTTTTGTTAACAAAGCAGTCGTTTCATTCACCCCAGGGCTGTTATTAACATCTTTTGCTGCAATTTTGACAGATGGGCTACGTGCGTGAATACATCCTGTGGGCCGCGCAGAAGTCCCAGCTCCTCGCTCATCAATTCATATGGAACATGAAGACCAACATCTATCTGGACGAGGAAGGCCATCAGAAAGACCGTACGTAACCTGCTATAGAGTGAATGCGTCCAGTTACTTGCCATTATTAGCCAGATTAATCCAAATTTCTTGATGGCTCTCTGCCTGTCAGCAGCTCATACAGCAGTATATATAACATATATATATATATATACATATATATAATATTCTCAGCTGGTAAAAATGATGTCATATGTAGGCACATACAAGGAGCACATTTAGCACAGCACACAGCATGGCTTCAGATCTTTAGGCTTGTTGTTAAAAATGACAGTGTGAGCGCTAAGCAAACCAGGGCTAAGTTTATCATTTTTCTTTTTTGGTCCGGACCAAGAGAACCGCACTACAAGTGTGAACACATGCTAAGATATACTGTGTATTTATAATATTGCTGGCTTTGTGTTGTGGTACAGCGGACATCGGTGAGCTTCTGGAGCAGATGGTGGAAGAGATCACACACTCTCTTTCAGGCCCCGCTAAAGACTTCTACCAGCGCGAGTTTGACTTCTTCAACAAGATCACCAACGTCTCCGCCATTATCAAGTAGGCTCAGAGTCACCACGCATGAACTTTCACACTACTGCCTACAAAGGCAGTTACCTTCCTACACAGCATCCTAACTGAAATGGAACCGATTAAAAACATATAATGGTTATATTTCTTTTAACTCCATCTGCTATCATTTATTCACTGATTTCATCACAGTGCATTATGGGTTGTGTTATACCTAAAGTATGCGATGATGCCTTACACTTAAAATCAGTTTGTGAGTTGATGGAAAAACAAATAATTATAATAATAATAATAAAATTCTAAAATAAAAGCAATTAAAATGAAACCCTTAAAAATGAAAATATTTTCTTTATCTGCATCTCAAATGCAAATGTGTTTTTAAATAATTGAAATATTAACTTAAAATCACAGGGAGTACTTCCCTGTGTTTTCCAGGCTTCAAGTAAGTGTTTTACTTATTATTTTGGTAGCACTTTATTTTATAGTCCTGCTTTGCATGTACATACTGTATACTTATTGTAGTAATAATGATAACTGAGTAATAACCAGGTACTAACCCTGAACCTACGCCTAACCTTAACCCATGTACTTACCTTACATTACTCAGTACTTTTGTGGGCAAGTTCACTGTAAGTACATGCAAAGTGCACGTACTGTACTGTAAAATGAAGTGCAACCACTTTTTTACAATTAGCTCAAGTTTGGATGGCCAAAAAAATGTGAATGCCTGTTATAGGATGCTATGCATTTGCTGTTTGGCTTGATGTATGCTTATAATGCTTAAAAATGTTGTCACAGTCACTGCTTTTGTTTTTGGAAATTGTTCTTGTTTTCCAAGCCTGTTCCAAATCATTGCCCGTCTCTAAAGTGGGGAATGATTGCAGATACAGTACCGGTCAAAAGTTTGGAAACAATACTGTTTTTAATGTCTTTGAAATAAGTCTCTTATGCTCATCAAGCCTGTATTTATTTAATAAAAATACAGAAAAAAACTGTAATATTGTGAAATATTATTACAATTTAAAATGATGGTTTTCTGTTTTAATATACAGTAAAGTGTAATTTATTCCTGTGATCAAAGCTGAATTTATCACCATTACTCCAGTCTTCAGTGTCACATGATCCTTCACTGATCACTCTCATATGATGTTTTATTATCAATTTTGGAAACTTTAAAATTGAACATTTAAAAAAGAACCGCATTTATTCAAAATAGAAATATTTTATAACAATATGCCCTACCAGTTTGGGGTCAGTCATTTTTTTATTTTTTTAAGAAATTAATACTTTTTATTTATCAAGGATGTGTTAAATTGAAATAAAGTGATAGTAAAGATTTATATTGTTATAAAATATTTATTTTTTTGCTGTTCTTTTTAATTATTTATTCATCAATGATTCCTGACAAAGGTATCACAGGTTATAAAAATATTAAGCAGCACAACAGTTTCCAACATTGATCATAAATCCTCATGTGAGAATGATTTCTGAAGGATCATGTGACACTGAAGACTGGAGGAATGATGATAAATTCAGCTTTGATCACAGGAATACATTATATTTTAAAATATATTAAAATAGAAAGCCATTATTTTAAACGGTAATAATATTTCACAGTATTACGGGGTTTTTTTTATCAAATAAATGCAGCCTTTATGAGCAGAAGAATACATTAAACATTATAAAAAAAAAAAAAAATAGTAATGTTTCTTTTTGACCAGTTCTGTAGGTCTGGAAAATATCACTTAAATTGCCAAAATAAATGTAAAAATGATTTAATGTAAAAGGGTGAGTCTCATGAGTCCTGTTAAGCCCAGGTCATATTTTAAACCCACAATATTATTTAAATTATTTTGTGGTATATGTAGGTATTATAACTATTTATCATATAACTATTTCTCATAAGTCGATATATTGTAGTATAAGCGTGCTGCAGTTTTGTCGTCTGCCACTTTAAATGCTCGAGCTCTTTGAAGCAAGGTGGATTCTTATTAGCTATTAATGTTTTTATCATTCATCAGCTGGTATATATCAACCCTCTGTGTCGTTAGCGCTATAGTTGTGGTGTGGACTCTTTTATATTTAGAACATTTATTATTGTCCTTTGGTGTGAATGGGCCTTATTTTAAAATAGGCATCATTTTCTTTATGCAAAATATACCTTTAATAATGCACTGTAGGTAAATAGAACAGAGCATCAAAGCATGCTGTTCTTGTTTTCCAGGCCCGTTCCCAAAGGAGATGAGAGGAAGAGAGCGTGTCTGAAGGCGCTGTCAGAAATCAAAGTTCAGCCAGGTCATTTTAATATATATCCGAATAGTTACTTGTGATACGAGTAACTGCTCTTATATTACTTGGCTATTTGTCTTTTAATGAATCTGTTCATGACTTCTCTAACTCTGTAATCAGGATGCTATTTGCCAAGCAATCCAGAAGCTATCGTCCTCGATATCGACTACAAGTCAGGAACACCTATGCAGAGGTATCACAGCTCACCATGAACTCTTGTTCTTTTGTTCACATGCTATCTGCAGTATTGACAACTTGTTTACATTGCACATGTGATTTATGAGGTGATTAACATTAGCTTGTTTTTTCAGTGCTGCCAAAGCCCCTTATCTGGCAAAATTCAAAGTTAAGAGGTGTGGAGTTAGCGAGCTTGAAAAAGAGGGTGAGTCGCATGTGGCCTTTCATATGTCATGAACTCGCAGTGATCACAATGTATATGCAGTTTCTGTATTATCCTCCTAAGTGGCCCATTGTCTGTCTGCAGGTCTGCGCTGCCCATCAGACTCTCCGGATGAAGGTGATGAGAGTTCAGAGATGGCTCAAAAGGTCTGCTGGCAGGCGGCCATCTTTAAAGTGGGCGATGATTGCAGACAGGTCAGTATCATGGGAAACATGTTTTAGGCAAATTAAATGTAAATGGGTGACTCTCACAAAACCTCTTAAGCCTGAATCATATTTTACTCCAAAATAAAAAAACAAAAGAAATAAGAAATTGTAAATGCCTGAGTTAAGTCATCATTCAGATGTTTTACATTTTCACAACAAACACATTTTCCTCTAAAAATCTCATTACTGTATTGCAAAAATAAATAAATAATGGATTAAAAATATATAAATATGGGGGGAAAATAAGTAATTTATAAAATATTAAATAAAAACAAATATCATTTTTGCAATTAATACTTTTATTCAGCAAGGATGCATCAAAATGATGAAAAGTGACAGAAAATACATTTTTATAATGTTACAAAAGATTTATATTTCAAATAAATATTGTTCATTTGAACTTTATATTCATCAAAGGATCCTGGAAAAAATGCAGCACAACTGTTTTCAACACTGATAATAATCATAAATGTTTCTTGATCATAAATCCTCATATGAGAATGATTTCTGAAGGGTCATGTGACACTGAAGACTGGAGGAATGATGATAAATTCAGCTTTGATCACAGGAATAAATTACACTTTACTGTATATTCACAGAGAGAACAGTTATTCAAAATTCTAATAATATTTCACAGTATTACTGTTTTTATTACTATTTCTGATTAAATAAATGGAGCACTGGTGAGCAGAAGAGACTTTCAAACACATTAAAAATCTTACCGACCCCAAACGTTTGAATGGTAGTGTGTGTATATATATTTTATATTAAATGTAAAAGTAAAATATTTGGATGTATTACAATCTGATTATTAATGTATACTATGAATGCACTGTTAGCTAGTTAGTTATGGGTTAGTGTTAATTTCATCAGACGAGACGAGACTAAATATGTACCTTTTTTTCCATGACTAAAACGAGACGATGACGAGACTGCACCAATGTCCAAAAACGCTGACTAAGACTAAATTAACATGCATTATTGTTGACGAAAAAAGACGAGACTAAAATGTTTTGCATGAGATAAAATCTCTCTTCATTTTCGTCTACAATCGTCTCTGCTTTTTCATCATGAGATGGAATCTGAATGAGTTTGCGCTGTTGCTCAAGTACAGGTCTCCTTAGCCATCCCGTGGCTGCAACACGAAACTACATGGGGCAAGAACACAACACCCATAGACAGTAGTGAACACGAGCGCCGAGCGCAGACGACATTTGGTCGCATTTTATGTACAATGATACTGACAAAAAGTCAGAATGTGTCATTATAACTGACTGGAAGCACAAAAAATATCCTGCGATCAGTGCGAGCCGTCAGTGGGCACCGGCGCTCATGCTTACTATAACTCGCACTGTTGTCATGGTACCCAGGATAAACGCACGCGCACACGCATCATTTTGAGAAATCAGGCTCAATAGAAACAAACACGACTCTCGTCTTTTCTATAAGGTATATGATAAGAAATAATACAATAATACTAATAATAAAACCTCCTGAAGTGAATATTGTGTACTGGTTGTCATGACAACATTGCATGAGGGGCTGCTGAGTCAGTGCTGACCGTAGATACGTATACATGTCTAAGGTGCTGACGGCTCGCACTCATCATCACAGGAGTAATAAGTCTCATAACGTCTCATAAGCTAATGCTTCTACACTGTAAATCAACCAGTTAGTTATGGCGTTGTGGCGGTTATATATATTTTATGTAACTTATTTATGCGTATGTGGGCCATCATAATAAAAATGAATGTAATTAGGCATAAAAGCACATTTATATGTACTAAAATGACAAGACTTTTAGCAGACTAAAACTTGACTAAGATACCTTGAGTTGTCTTTTGACTAAAATGAGACTAAAATGATGAGACTTTTAGTCGACTAAAACTTGTGAATGACTAAATATGACTAAAACTAACAAGGACATTTGGCATAAGACTAAGACTAAATTAAAAATAGGTGACAAAATTAACACTATTATGAACTGTATGGGTTTTCATGAAATTCACCCAAATAATTACTCTCCAAAAAATTGATTGACTTGATTTTGTTTCTCTGGTATCAGGACATGCTTGCTCTTCAGATCATTGGTCTCTTCAAGAACATCTTTCAGCTCGTGGGTTTGGACCTGTTTGTGTTCCCGTACCGAGTGGTGGCCACCGCTCCTGGAGTGAGTGACCCTTGAGCTTCCTGTGAAACTTTATGTTGCTCACCCGCTGAACTTCTGCTTACCTGGACTTCCTGTGTGATTCTTTTCAGTGTGGCGTGATCGAATGTATTCCCGACTGCAAGTCCCGTGATCAGCTCGGCCGGCAGACGGACTTTGGCATGTACGACTACTTCAGAAACCAGTACGGGGACGAGTCCACGCTGGCCTTCCAGAAGGTGACAAACATTTGCTTCAGTAAATCTCATAGATTAACATTTTACTTTGTCTGTATAACCATCCCTCCACATAACGACCCATCATTTGCACCTCAAATCAATTTAAACCAGGATTGAAACAATAAAGATATATTACAACTATTGAGAGAATAGAAAATGATAAACATACTTTGCTTCCTTTTTTACACAAGCTAATGTGTATTTATTGAATTGCTTATGCAGCTCTGTTTATTAGTTTTTAATGCATCTTTTGTCCTTTCTCTCTTTTAAAGGCTCGATATAACTTCATCCGCAGTATGGCCGCATACAGTCTGCTGCTCTTCCTGTTACAAATCAAAGACAGACACAACGGCAACATCATGCTGGACAGCAAAGGCCATCTTATCCACATCGGTCAGTCGGATTGTTATTTTGTAGCATTTTATTTTCTCCCAAATTCCACTTATAATGTTAGTCATGGTTTCTTGCACCATCATTTAGACTATTTGACTCCTGTCCTCCTGCTTTTTTTACCATTATATTCAAACATATGTTTTTGCTACTGTTAGACGCTGTTTATACATTGCGCAACTAGTGGCAGTATGCAATAATAACCAATTATTCAGTGCATATGATTGCCGGGGTGCCACCTTATTAAGACATTACTTGTCTCCCTAAATCCATCTCCTATGTCTACCTCTTACGCTACCCGATAAACATTTTATTCCCTCTATTAAATACCCGTTAGGCATTTTATTTCCACTTTTTGAATATTTTCTTAAAGGGGGCATAACACGTAGTTTCTGCTAATCTCGTGTTAATCTTGAGTGCCTATAGAGTAGTAGTGCATCCTTCAAATGTCCAAAGAGTCTTTAGTTTTATCATATTTATAAAAGACAGATATGCTGTACCGATTATTTCCAAAAACACCCAAGCTCGTGCAGGCTTGCAGTGGGAGGAGCTAAAGAGTCATGAGCGAGCGCACACACACACACACACACACACACACACACACACACACACACACACACACACAATGCATCATGGCATTATCCCCTGGATAACTTTCGATTCACTATAAGTTTGTGTTATTGACATTAAATGCACTTATGCACCAATTGCCAACAAAACACACACATTTGATGCAGTTTCACTCACCGCCTGCGGTTTCCACTCATGACCGGGAACAAACACACAAACTTGCAGAACTCCGGAAAAAAAACTGTATCCACGGTTTCCTTAACGCTGGATTATTTGGGAAGCTGAACAAGGTTATCTTTCCGCCGACGGCTCCCGTAACCCGAATGAAGCTCGTTGATGGACGTGCTCTTGCTCTCTTACAATTTTCTCCACTCTTTAACAGTGTAAATAAGTCAGAATGCATGAAATGGCATTATTTATTTTTGTTTAAAATAAACTCCTCTCCTAGGTGATATGCATAGGGAAAAGGGAGAAGAGCAAGAAAACGTGTGTCAAAAGCTAGCTTCACCCACGGTGGGATTTCTTTTGTAATTTTGTCAGGCTTAATAGACAATGGTGGGCGGTGGAGCCACTGCCAACAAGGTGGGCTATTTGCACTTGGTGTAAACAGATAATACATTGAGATATGCAAGCGATCTCTTATGATAGGCTAACCACCAGTGTTATTTTATTTTTTATTATATGCTTGTAAATTGATTTTTTTATATTTTCACTACTGCTCAAAGGTTTTAGAGGTTTTTGAAAGAAGTCTCTTCTGCTCACAAAAGCTCCATTTATTTGATTCAAAATACAGCAAAAACAATAAAATTATGAAATATTTTTTACCATTTAAAATATATATTTTATATTTTAATATATAGTAAAATGTAATTTATTCCTGTGATCAAAGCTGAATTTATCATCATTCCTCCAGTCTTCAGTGTCACATGATCCTTCACTGATCATTCTCATATGAGGATTTATGATCAAGAAACATTTATTATTATCAGTGTTGAAAACAGTTCCATTTCTGTGATTCTATGATGAATAGAAAGAACAGCATTTATCTGAAATAGAAATCTTTTGTAACATTATAAATGTTTTGTCACTTTTGATCAATTTTTTTAAATTTCTTTCCAAAAGAAAAATAATCTTACTGACCTCATACTTTTGAACGGTAGTGTATAATGTTACAAAAGCTATCTATTATGTTTATTAGGTATATATTAGTTTTAGTTCAGGTTTTGCCTTTATTTTTTTCCAGTTTGCTATTTTATTGCTTAAGTGTTTTTGCCTAGTTGTTTATCTAATATTTATTTTATTTCAGCAATTAACAAAAACATTTTTAATAATTTGATAACCCTGGTAACATACATATCATTAACTTTTTTAAATATTATATCTACAGTACATCAAACAATGAATATTTTCATCATATAACCTAAATAAAAATTTCATATAATTTAAATTATTTAATTTAATATAAAACATTAAATACAATTATAAAAAATGTATTTAATAAATAAAAAAGCAAGATGAATTGACTGTTTGCACCTGGTATTAAGATGCGCTTTTGGTCGATCGGAGGACAAGTGGATGACACTAAATACAGGTGTAAACGGGTCTAAAACGCTTTGAGCTTGGTCCACTTTTAAAGACTTCCAGTCAGAAACACATTTGGCCAGATTGCTTTCGTGATAGACGCCATGTGGTCGAATACATTTGAACAGCCACAAAAGACCGCCTGCTCTCCGCCTACTGACCTAATGCGTGAACATTATGGGAAGCACGCTAGTCAGACGGGATTTAAACTTTGTCGGCTGGAGACACAGTATGGTTTATAGATGAAAAACATACCAAGTACAATGTTCTCTCAGCATTCCTGATTTCTAACACTTACAGCGTTCAGCTGGTCTTGCGACTATCAGAGCGGAAATGAAAGCTGATGCTCTCCGTGTGTTTTTCCGTTTTCTCCGGGCGCAGCTTATTTTGTCCATTTTAGATGGAAAGATCTAAAAAAGCCCATACATTTACCCACCCATAGACCCTCCCCTCAATGAAAAGGTTGAAAGTGGACAAAAGGAGAATGTGGGAATGTGTCTCCCTTGTCTACTTGTGATCCGATCGACCAAAACGCATCTTAATACCAGGTGCAAACAGGGCCTGAGTTTGTGTTTTAAATATTTTTATGTCTTGTAGACTTCGGCTTCATGTTTGAAAGTTCCCCGGGTGGGAATCTGGGCTGGGAGCCCGACATCAAGCTGACCGACGAGATGGTGATGATCATGGGCGGCAAGATGGAGGCCACACCCTTTAAATGGTTCATGGAGATGTGTGTGCGCGGATACCTGGCCGTAAGGTGAGATGGGCCACTGTTCAATATTTCAGAATCCTCAGAGATTATAGATTAGGTCAGACGTGTTGACACTCGAGTGCGTCTGGGAAGGATTTGGGCTGCAAACCACCCAAATATTTTAAAAGTCCTATTATGCTTTTTTCCATTTTCATCTTTGTTTAGTGTGTAGTGTTGCTGTCGGAGCATGAAAAATTCTCTATATCAGTGTCAGTGTTTCTGAACTCCCTGAAATGCCTCCATTGTAGTCTTGAGTTTTCTTCCGGGAACGAACACGTCACAATATTCCTATTTAGTAGTGTGTTGAAACTGGCGGTTATGCTAAGGGGCGGGACATTTCCCAAACACGACATTTCTCAAATTGCTTGACCAATCACAAAACACAGCTCCAGCCGACCAATCAGAGCACAGTGTGCTTTTCAGAAGGAGGGGCTTCATAGAGACATGAACTAAACAGAGCGTTACTGACAGACTGGGAAGAGAGGAGCCGCAACAATGGAGAATATGGGGAAAATTATGAACATTCAAGCAGGAAAACCAATTCTAATAGAGACCAAAAACAAAATCAAGACTTTGAAAAAGGGCATAATGTGTCTCCTTTAAAATTGCATAGGGTTTGTTTACAGAAATAAAGGTGACTTGACTTGACCGTCTGTGTTTTAATGGTTTATCTCAGGCCGTATATGGATGCTGTCGTGTCATTGGTGACGTTGATGCTGGACACGGGGTTGCCATGCTTCAGAGGACAGACTATCAAACTCCTGAAGTTCGTTACTGAATGTTTAATCTTATTCAGTTGCTGAATCTGTCATTTATTCCCCTGAAACACTGATCGTCGTTCCTTGTGTTTGGCAGGCAAAGGTTTAACCCCAATATGAGCGAGAAGGAAGCCGCAGCCTTCATGATTAAAGTCATCGAGCGCTGCTTCCTCAGTAGCAGGTAAGGGTTAGGGTTAGTGACACTCTTAGTTAACATTGAGCAGTACATTTGTTCAAGTTTTATTCATCTTTGTTAACATTAGTTAAATAAAAAAATGCGTTCATTGTTCATTTGGGCAAAAGTGACATCTTCACCTTTTATTCAAATATTATTAAAAACTTGTTAAAGTTTTTTTTATTTGTGTTAATAGCGCAATGAAACGTGACAAATTGTGCTGACATAATTTTTGGCCAGGCTGTCATACAAAGAAATTATGAATGCATGCAAAAACAAGAGAGAACCAACGGAATATTAATAATTGATTATGTTATAGTCAATGTCTGCTTTTTCCCGTGAGCTTCCCTCATATTTAAAATGTGTATACTGTGTGTGTATATATATTCAGAAAATCTAATATTTTCCTCATATCTTGGTAATTTAATTGAACTTGTAGGGTCGTTAAAAACAAATATTCCCTCCAGACATCACTTTTGGCCACTGCTGTATTTTCATTAAACTAATTGCTTAATATGCTTTAGAAGAGGTATCTTTCATCTTTAGTTCATGTCAACAAATAAAACCTTATTGTTAACGTTTATGGTGAAAATCTGTGTTTCTCCGATACAGGAGCAAAACCTACGACATGCTGCAATACTACCAGAACCAGATCCCATACTGAGACGGGACTCGCACATCCACCTTCGATCCGACTGCTCTTCACCGGCCTCAGATTGAGATCACTAGTCATTATCAGTCTATTACAATCCTTTATGATGAGCACTTTATAGATCTGAATAATTTACCCACTCTGATTGGCCCAGATCTCAGCGTCCAGGTGTGTCACTTCCTGTCCGGCTGCCTCAGGGCCTCTCTAGTGATTCGCTGTCCTCCAAAAGCTGCATGTATGTCCTCTTATCTCCCTTTAAGGCATCTGCCATGACGGTTTGTGTGTGAGTTCTGACATTCCATGCGTATAAATACATCCTTTAACTCTACTTGAATCTTTACTGGGTTCAGTTGCGTCACCCAGGAAGCCATTTCTAAGACTATGGCACAAATTGCACTGTAGATTGTGTGCCGTCAGCAAATGACCTGTGTTATGCAATACATCAGTGTTTGTGCATTTGTGTTTTGTCTGTATGTCGTGTCCAGCACTGCACTGCAAAAAATGAGTTTCTTCCTCCGTATTTTGTCTCGTTTTCCAGTACAAATATCTAAACATTCTTCAATCAAGACACATTTACTTAAGAAGCAAAATGACTTAAGATAGAAGTTATGTTTTATGAAAAAATGTATCAGGATTAAGTGAGTCTATGCTCAAGACAAGTGGGGAAACTTTTAAACATTTTTTTGCTGACCCCATTGGAAGATATTTTTCTTGTTTTAAGCAAAATCTTAATTTTGATACATTTTTCATAAGAAAAGACAATTTAGCTTCTCAAGTAAATGTATCCTGATTTTGACATATTTGTACTGGAAAACAAGACAAAAAATACTAAGTAAGAAAATCCATTTTTGCAGTGATGAATGAGTGAATCTCACGAAAGCCTGTCAGGAACAGCTCTGAAAATTATACAAATTACGGTTTATTTTTGGGACTATTACAGGTTGTTTTTGCATTGTGACATTTGAATTTCTTATCAATACAATGCAAGTGTCACTAATCAATATTTATATGTCATGGTGGTATTTGTTCTACTGCCTTTAATTTGTGTTGATTTTACATAATGAAAAAATGTGTTTTTTTGGGGTTTTTTAACTATACCAAAAAAATGACTATTTTACTGAGAATCCGGATTGAGGATGTCAAAAATTACATGCACCGTCTAAATGCCTTACAGTAATGAGAATAATAATGCAATTAATACAAATAATAAACAATAATGCAAAAAAGCTCCTGAAAATAGGTCTTTTTATGTGAAATATAGATTTGATTTTAGGGTGAAATCTTTGATTCGTTTTCGTGAGATTCACTCGGATGTTGTTTGTGCGTGTGCTCCTAACAGGGATCTCAACCCAAAAAGAAAATGTAGTTTACTGACTTAACAGAATCATTATGTGTGTCATTTGGCATGTATTTTTCTTAAAAGATGTAATTTCCAAGTGGTTAAAATAGGGAACTGCGAGTGTTACGTTCATTTCGTCGATGGGGTTGCGATGAGATTTGCTGTATAGTTCCCTCATATGCTGTCGTAGTTCCGCTGCTTTTTTACTCGCTGTCCGTGAATAGATATCAAATAATCTCTACACATTATAGACAAAAGCTTTAGTCCTATGAATCATTTTCGTTTAATGTTACTCAAAGATAAGACCTTATTTTAGCTGTTTAGCAACAATAGATTATAGGAGCTATACTCGAGTTCATCTGTATGTATATATGTGCGTCTGATATTTGTGGCAATAAGAAATATGGCAGAAAAGACTGTGTATGTTGTATGGAAGTTTTATTCGTTTAATTCGTGTTTTAACTGATTTGCATCACCATTAGCATCATTGACAATCAAGTCGCTTGTTGAATTGTGTTCTGTGTGAATCCATTTACAGTTCACGTTTGTCCGTGAAAACCCGTGTGAGAGAAGCGTCACATGCTGGGAATGTTTCTTAACCTCATGAAAAGCCATTGCTAATAATGTACGCCGTTTGTCCACATTTGCACTTTTAACATTTCATTGCTGTCAGTGTAATCAATCAAATGTATTTGTGAAGAGAAATGGACCTGAAATGATCTATTAAAATGTAAAAACCTGTACAAAACTGTTCTCCTTGCAGTCTTTGACGGCGTCACCCGTCAGTAATGTACGATGATTGCGCTCCATTATTCATCGAAGACTCTTGAACCTGATCCGCCCCTTCTGTGTGTGTTACACCTAGAGGATGGTTTAGATGCTATGACTCCTGGCGTCATTAATATTTAATTGCTTGACGTAGCCGGCCGCAGAACTGCTGAGCTGATCCATGCTGAGGGTGACCATCACATTTATGGAGCCGCTACATTAACACTTACAAACTCCTTATAAAACACTTCGAAAATCAAATTGATGAGCCATGTTTGAACACTGTAAAATAACACAATATTCCACACGAGTCTGTCTGTTACAGTTTTACTTTAAGTAAAGAATGTTCTTGTGTATTATGCATCTGTCCTCAATCTATCCTCTATCTGTCTATATGTATATGTCTATTTATCCATCCCTCTGTCTGTCTATCCATCCATATGTATACATGTGTATGTGTTTGTGTGTGTGTGTGTATATATATATATATATATATATATATATACATACATATCAGGTATAACATTATGACCGGTATAGTGTAATATATACTGATCTCTTATCATGGCTCCTGTTAGTGGGTATACATATATTAGGCAGCAAGTGAATATATATGTCCTCATAGTTGATGTATATAAGCATATATAAATGGGCATATATATATATTTGAGCGTAGTTTGATCAGGTATAACATTGTGATGGCTAGACGACTGGGTCAGAGCTCTTCAAAACTGCAGCCTCTTAGTGGTGTTCCCGGTCTGCAGTGGTCAGTGATCATCAAAAGTCCTCCAAGGAAGGAACAGTGGTGAACTGGGCACAGGGTCATTTGGCGGCCAAGGCTCATTGATGCTACGACTGGGTCAGAGAAAAACTGGCCTTGTGGAGGTCCGGTCTCAAACAGGATCTATCAAAGCTACTGGAGCTCAAACTGGGCTCAAGGCTCATTGTTAATGCTGGTTCTGATAGAAAGGTGGAGCTCTGCTCAGAATACACTGATAGCATCTCAGTTTGTTCAGTTTGTTGCGTATGGGGCGGCATAGCCGCTGACCAGTCAGGGTGCCCATGCTGACCCCTGTCCACCGCCGAAAGCACCAACAGTGGCACGTTAGCATCAGAACTGGACCACGGAGCAATGGAAGAAGGTGGCCTGGTCTGATGAATCACGTATTCTTTTACATCACGTGGATGGCCGGGTGCGTGTGTGTCTTCCCTGGGGAACACATGGCACCAGGATGCACTATGGGAAGAAGGCAAGCCGGCGGAGGCAGTGTGATGCTTTGGGCAATGTTCTGCTGGGAAACCTTGGGTCCTGCCATCCATGTGGATGTTACTTTGACACGTATCACCTACCTAAGCATTGTTGCAGACCATGTGCACCCTTTCATGGAAACGGTATTCCCTGGTGGCTTTGGCTCTTCCAGCAGGATAATGCTCCTGACACAGAGCAAAAATGCTTCAGGGATGGTTTGAGGAACACGAGTTTGAGTGTGTGTGTGTGTATGTGTATATTTATATAAAATATTAAAATTTTCATAATACAGTTGTTCTGTATTTTTGTTATTTATATTCCTTGATTTAAATTCTTTGACTTTAAAGAGGCCAAAGCAGTTCATACTACGGTAGTTTTCTGCAAGTTCAGAGGGAGAGATCTGAGAGCTGAAGCTGCTTTGTAAGAGAACTGTAGCACATGAAGCCTCACTGTCTCCAGGAATTCCACTTCCACATCCATACATTACTTGAAATACTGGGTTGCCATGGCAACGGTTCCCTCAGCACTCAGGGGTAGGGGTGGGGGAGGTGGGAGTGGGTTGCAATAAAAAGGTGTTGCCACTGATTTCTCCCGTCTCCTGAAACATGCCCATTTATTCTCGACAGGGCAATTTTCAGAAAGCGCAATTGAACCCCTCCCTTCAGCCCGTGATACGGCTGGAGGCGCTGTGGGTGGGGCGGGGGTCTGTTGCATAAAGAATGCCACTCAGTGTGTTTCAGTGCAGGTTTGGCGCAGAGACCACTGAAGATTCTTGCAGTGCACCTGAAGCACATTATCTGCTCTGCACTTATTGAACATTACAATCCTGTGTGTGAACTGAGAATTAGACTGTGTTTAGATGAGGGAGGGCTCTGATGGGATTGCCCTGGGCAGGAGCGCAGTGCTTGCGTTAGGGCTCCGGCGAGCGACCGCAGTACTGCTACTCTCATTTTTAATGAGCTTAGAGATTATGGGCTTTAATGTGTAGCTGCTCGTCATGACAACGTGCCAAGAATACTTTAAACTAAAGGCCTGTTCACACCAAGAATGATAGCTATAGGGTCATTCCGTGTCAAATCAACCACATTTCGGATTTAACTTCCCCAGGTCATTTTTGATTTTGTTGATATTTTTTTCTGTAGAAAGACCAACATAAATAGTGATGAAAGCCAAAATATTAGATATCACAGATGTATATCTATTGAGTAATCCACTGTTTTGTAGAGGAGGGTCAAAATGACAACTTTCATCTGCGATCTGGAGCCAAATTACAGGGGTGTAAAAGTGACTTTAGAAAGATGGCAGCATCATTATTTTATTTTTACACAGAGATTGGTAGGTATATTAGTCAAATCTGTTGACTTTAGCAATCTTTGTTGCATTATGGGATAGTGGAGTGAAGATGGGATATTTTCCAGCCTTATATTCACATGGTCATGGAGAACCTGAAAATATCAGGCAATTTTAAAAATTGTGATTGCATCCCAAATTACGCACTATATGTTCTTATTCATTATGTACTCAACTGTAGTGTGTGAATTTTATAAGGTTATTTTGTCATTCAGCATCAGAGTCTGAAAAAAAGTAGGCTAAAGGATTTTTTTTTTTATAATTATTCATCAAAAAAACCTGCTCCACTTCTGAAACAACTTTCTTTCTCAGGTTATTATCCTTACAGTGTTTTCCAGTTGCTAACACACTAAAATGACACGCACAGCACAATTATTTAAACGGACACACAGAGAGCAAAACCTCTACTCAAGTCTAAACACATTTTCTGCTTTACACACACTTTGCAATTCAAAATGGCACTTTTTAAATGCACTGAACATGGTTCTTTTCATAAGACACAACAATCTGACATAAAGTCACATGTTTGCCGTGTCAAAACACTGCCATTCAAAATGACACCACATGTGTCACCTGGCCAATCGGTTAATGGGTAACACTTTAATCAGGATGTAAGCACTATGAAAAGACCACAGGTTTTTTGGGGGGGTTTTTTAACAACAATGGAAGACGTTGCAGAGAGAGGAAGAGGGAGGATGCAATTTTCTTTTTCAGTTTAGTTTTTTTGTGAGCATATTTCTGTTCAGTCCAATGTAAATATATCTGCTCTGCATATGTTGCACTGACTTGTTTGGTGAAAATGAAAAAAATAAATGTTTCAACAGCATGTGTGCGCATCTGCAAATATTTCTATGCATGTGAACAATCTACATATTTTAATATTATATTATACAACTACATATTTTAATATTATGGCAAAGCATGCTAAAGATGAGAGTGCTTTTGTCCAACAGTGTGTAGTTGGTTAGACAATAATCTGGTATATGAATGAAGTGTGTGCCATTTCATGCAAAAGTTTGATTTTGATAATGCCGTATGTGGTTTTGGTTGCAGTGCTTCGTTTTGCAGTTTGGGTGTGTGGTTAAATATTTTGATAAAACCAGCAAAATTGTGTGCTAGCAATTGGAAAAAAACTGTTATCAAAAATAAAACACAATGGTACAAACCATTTTAATGATTTGAAATAAAATAAACATTAAAGGAAAGTCTCAGTTAGTTGACCAGGCACAATTTCTAATTTTAGCTTAGTTTAAGTATAAAAATAATTCAAATCAAATCACCTTTATTTATACAGCGCTTTTAACAAGTCCAATTGTTTCAAAGCAGCTTCACATTGTTAACAGGAAAATAATGCAACAGAATTTGTACAGCCGTTCTGGTCAAACGGTGATGTTATCCAGCTAATTTCAAGTATCATATAGTGTCAATGCGGGCAGATCGGGAATATAGATGAAATTTAGGTGTCCCCAACTGAGCAAGCCAAAAGCCAGAGGCAACGGTGGCAAGGAACCAAAACTCCTTCAAGGCCAGAATGGAGAAAAAAACCTTGGGAGAAACCAGGCTCAGTCGGGGTGCCAGTTCTCCTCTGGCCGACGAACAAACAGTGTATGATTATAATTCTGGCAACATTGCAGGTCTTAAGTCATATGTCATATTAGGTAAATAGATATTCGTAAGAATATTCGAAAGACTGGAGTCGTCACGCTGAAGACGGGTTTAATGAGGATGTTGTGTCGATGCGGCATTTACGGGGGGAGTTTATTTGACATGCTCTCTGCAGACATTTCAGGGATGCGTTGGTCATGTCCAGGCGCTGGTCCACCATCTGATCTGGATACGGCCCGGATCCGCTGACTGCAGTAAACCTCGGGATAAACAGAGAGGCTAACATTAGCGTAGATGCCATTCTTCTTATGATGTAACGAGTACATCAGGTGTTATGGGAAGCCTAACAATCATTTACTGATTTGAATAATAGAAATTGATAATGTTTTATGTGTAAGCCATAGTAAAGAGATGCGTTTTTAGTCTAGATTTAAACTGACAGAGTGTGAAAAAATAACTAAAACTACATAAACTAAAACTTAATAAAAGTGACATGGACATGTTTAAAAATATTAATGACAATAATAAAGATGACAAAAACGCAACAAAATTACTAAAACTTTAATCAAAATGAAAAATGAAAAACTCCTCCAATCACGTGACTCCACTCAGGTATGAAACGCCCACGTGTACATCGTGATAGCGTCTGGCCACCTAAAAACCCAAACATGTCAAAAGTTCATAATCGCAAAAAAAAAAAATTATTATCCTGTGAAACGCAATCTCAACGGCTTTCTGCATCCAAGACACGAGACATATCTTCCTGCTTGAGCAAAATATTAATACCCAGGTCATGCTGAGTAAAGGTGAGAGCGGTGAGTGAGGACCCCGGTATTACCGTAGTATTGTTAGTAGAAGCTACTCAGACCTCAGCGTATCCTTTTAAGCACGTAGACGAGGCCGTAAGCGTAATCACAGACCCTCTTCTCTCTCCGACACACACACACACACACACACACACGAATCTAACGCAACATGACAGTGATGAATGTGCCGAGAGCGCGATGATGCCATGTGTGCGCGCTGCGGTTTGATGTCGGACCCTCCGTGAATCTGCATACATACGGCGGGGGCTCGGCCCACGTGACCCATTAATGCTAATCAAACATGCTTGACAGTTCCTGATTAAAAATGTTCCTAGAGGCCAGACTTCACTGGAGCGGCTACATTCACTGCATTTGAAACAGCAAGAGTTCGAGTCCATCGCACATAAACACACTGTGATCATGAGGAATATGATTCTCAATATGCTTCTATCTATGATTCATAAGGAAGAATAAACACACTTGAAAAATGATTCAGGCCCTTCATAGATATGACATTTAAATGATGTTCACTTAAACATGTCTAATTAACCTGATATATTTAAAACTGAAGTTTACTTAATTTGTGTTAAAACTACATTAAATATTTGAGTTGACATAACTAACTGGGCAGTGGGTCTGTAGTTCCCAGCATGCTTTGCAAGGGCCTGCATTAGGAGAGTAAATTTAGGGTTTAAAGTGTTATTTTATGTGTTTTTCTGTAAAAGGAAAGATGTTGTTAGTTTATGTTAATGTTTAATGTTCCGTTATGTTGGACATTTAGAGGGTGTTTCTGAATTCTGCGGTTACCATTGTGCTGAAGAGTGGCGCCTGTGGGCACTCAGTGATCTATGCTAATGTCAGGAGTTACACCAGACTTTTCTTATATTTTCATTATATTCATTGTGTGTGATGATGAATGAAACTGCTTATAGTTGATTTTCCAATTAACAAGTTTGACATGTTCAAAAAAGTCATGTTATAAGTATATAAACAATTTAAACTGTATTTGATAAAATTGAGTTGGACCAACTCAATTACATTTCATTGCATGAATTAGTTTTTAGAGTTGAGGCTACACATATTTATTGGATGGAAAACCTGCCCTCAATTAAATTGAGTTTGTCCAATGAGTTTTTTTTTTTGAGTGTATAGTTCAAAAGTTTGGGGATGGTTTAAAAAAAAAAAAAAAAAAAAAAAGTCTGCATTTATTTGTTTTAAAAAATGCAGTACAGGCAAATCAAATAGCTTTTCTTGTATATTGTAAAATGTAATTTATTAATTTATCAAATCTGAATTTTCAGCATCATTACTCCAGTCTTCAGTGTCACATGATCCTTCAGAAATCATAACAATATGCTGAAACATTTCTGATTATTATCAGTGTTGAAAACTGTGATATACTGGGAAACTGTGATGCATATTATTCTGGATTAATGAACAATTTATTTAAATCAGAAATCTTTTGTGATATTATATCCGTCTTTACGGTTTAACCAATTCTCTGAATAAAAGTATTAATTCCTTTAAAAATACATATTTCTGACCTAAAACGGTAGTATGATTGGAAAACATTTCTTACTGCTTTCACATACACTAAAAAAATGCTGGGTTGAAAACAACCCAAGTTGGGTCAAAAATAGACAAACCTAGCAATTAGGTTGCTTTAAACAAACATGTAACCTAGACGCTGGGTTAAAACAACCCATTTGCTGGGTTTGTCCATTTTCAACACAACTTGGGTTGTTTTTAACCCAGCATTTTTTATAGTGTATACTTTTTCTGTTATTGCAAAAAAAACAGCTAAATATGCACAAAAATTAAAATGAAAATTTAAAATGTAATTGATTTACATCGTTTCCAGCATTTATTTTCAAAAACTTGTGAAATGTGCTTATGTTCATAGTCTGCTTAAACATTTGTTTGTGCAAACCTCACATTAATACATCACATGATTGGAAAACATTTTCTTACAGGTCATGGCACCGATTTCAGCATCCTGCGTCTTTCAAAAATCAACTGTACCTTTGAATTACCCAGTCTAGCATCATCATGTGTGACGAAGAACAAAGAAAAAGGGGAAAAAAGGCATCAGAATTTCACATTAAACCTTTTTTCTTCTCCCTGTCCTTTGTGGCCCTTCAAGCTCAGGCAAAGGAGCCCATTATGTGTTGCCCTAAAGCCTGTTTTGTATAGCGCCATGGCACAGTGTAAATAGAGAGCAGGGGGACGGGCTTTCTCTCTCTCTCTGAGAGGCTGCTGTACTCTTCCATGTGAAAGGATCAATATGCTAAACTCTCGCAGTGCCCACCACCTGTAGGGTCGTTTCTTTTGGGCCGTTGCACTGTCAGCCTGGCAGTCTGTGCCATTACATTCAGCCCAGTGAAAGAAAGAGTGAAAGAAATAAAGAGAAGAATAGACTCAATTCTGCCGGACGGGCTCGCATGTATTCCCCCCCTCTCTCCTGCATTAATCCAGGGTTCGAGGGGCAGCTGCTGTACTGGTGAGGCCGACACCTGGTGCAACACTTCTTATGCAAACCGCCCAGCAAAAAGGCTGAACCCAAGGTGTTTGGCAAACATTTCAAATAAATGACAGATAACGTCTTTGAGCATATCGCATAGAATAAAAGAACAAAAGTGAATGTGAGGAAAAACTCTATGCAGGATTTTTACAATTGCTTTTGGCCCTTGCCGGATGCGATGTGGCGTTACGAATGGTTATGGTTGTGTAGAATTCTTCTCTATGTGGTTTCTTACTACACTCTAAAAAATGCTGGGTTGTTTTAACCCATGTTTGGGTCAAATATGGACAAACCCAACCACTGGGTTAAAAAGAAAAATGTAACCCAACGGTTGGGTTTGTCCATTTTGACCCAATTTTGGGTTGAAACAACCAAACATTTTTAGTTGTTTCAACCCATATTTGTGGCAAATATGAACACATTTAAACCGGTGGGTTAAATAGTTTAAACCCAACGTTTAGCCCAAGTCTGTATACTTGAAAAACAAAAATGCTGGGTTATTTTTTTACCCAAGTGCTGGGTTCATTTAATTGGGTTAGAAATTTGACTGCATTTTTATTATTATTATTATTATTATTTTATTTTATTTTTTATGAAAAACCTTCAATATCAAATTGACTGACCCAGCACTGTCAAAAAACAACCCAGTGAATGGATTCATGTACAAAACCCAACAAGCTGGGTAAAAATAACCCAGCATATGTTCTGTCCAATATTTACTGAGCGCTGTGATGCCAAATAACCCAGAAATGGTTGTTTTTAACCCAGCATTTTAGGAATACTTAGGAGCTTGTTTGATCCAAGTGGTTTCTTACTACACTCGAAAAATGCTGGGTTGGTTCTACCCAAATTTGGGTCAAATATAAAGTTTGGTTCAAACCAAATCGTTGGGTTTAAAAAATTAAACATTAAATGAAATTTTGGGTTCAAACAACCCAGCATTTTTTTGTTGTTTCAACCATGTTTGGGTCAAATATGAACAAACCCAACTGGCGGTTTAAATGTAACAAATTTTTAAACCCAATGGGCACATTTTTTATAGCGTATCCCAAGTCTCTAGACATGGCTCACTGAGTGTAAGAGTTTGATCGAATCACTAACCCGAACTACAAGCAATAGTAGTGATAACGCTGTTTGCCTTAACCAAGAGCAACATTTTCGGATGCACATTTGCGTCACGCAGCAGATGCCACAACCACGGGCAGTGGACGCTGAAAGGCCTTTCATGCATTTAAGAGCTTCCTGCAAGATCTGCATGTGATTTTGCCTCCTCGCAGATGTGTCTATAGTTAATCTATACTTAGCAGACGGGGCAAGCGGGGGGAGGCGGCATCAACATACAACTCATTGTGCCTGAAACTGACCCCATTCAGGGTCATTTGGCATGTGACACCACTTGAGGCGGGGCTTAATGGCCCCGTAGAATCAGCCACACAAGGACCATAAAAATGCCAACCCTCTTTTCCCTTGGGGTAGGGAGGTGCACGCTGGCCTCTTGACATACACTGGCAAGCCTGGAGGGCGAACAAAAGGAGGGCCGGTCTAAACGGCCACGAGAATGCAGAGCAAAAGAGAAAGAAAAGCAGCGGTGAAGGAGCGAGCCGCCAACTCTGATTGGTGAAGCTCTGAGAGGGGCTCCCAGATGGCAGACGGACCCCTTGTGCCACGGCCGGTTAAGAGCCCGGCTGGGGGAGGGGCCCAGATTCTCTCTCGCCCTCTTGTCATTAATCATCGGTGACCCCCGGGCTCACTGACGCAACATTCGGCTGTGGATGGTGCAGAAACTCAAGTGCAGTTTGAATGCTTAAATGTGAATGAACTTGGAACGTTCCTCTATCAGCAGAAAATCATCCCTTAATTCAATCAATAATACATAAAGCAATGCATTAAAGTAAACTTAAAATGGAAGTAAATGGAGCATTTCAAGGCCATGACCACATTTTGCTGCAGAAGCACTTACATGGATTCTTCCTTTATAAAGTGACTCCAAACAAGGCACTTTGAAGGCACAAAAAGGCAATACATGGCATTTTTGTTAAAGCACTTACATTAGTTCTTCGTGAGAGCTATAAAATTGTCCAAAATCATCATCATTTAAGGACTACTTTGAACTTCTAGTTATTTGTGTAACTCCAGTGTTTGGATTCATGTAAAACGTTATTTTCCTGCATCATTGCACGGTTTATGCTAAAGCTACAGAGATTTCTGGCTTTGCATAGAGCCACGATTTTTTAAATATTCATTTATAACTTTGCACAGACACAGTCAATAAGGGATTCTGTTGCACTGTACAGACATTATATGCATTTTAATGTTAATTTACAGTTCACGTGTCAATCAAGAAAGAGATTTTTTTTATTTCAAATTTTATGTTACTAAATTATATTTATATAGTAGTTATAATCCATTTATTCACTTTTTGAGCATGGACCTGCTTTGGAGCATCTATATTGTGAAAAGTGCTATATAAATGAAGGGGACTTGACTTAGTTTCGTACCATTCTGATCATTTTTTTTTAAAAGAAAGTAAAGATTTTCGGTCAAAAAGGTCCGAACGGCATAAGAGGGTTAACAGCATTTACTTCTACGGTGTCTAATTTTACATTTATTAATATGAAAATGCACAATTTTCAATTTCCAAAATCCCATTAATTTCCAATGTGGTCAGTTTTGACTGTGAACAATACAAGTGGGACCATTTAACCTTTTCGAATCATGTTCATTTTTGTTTTTGGTTTTTTTTGTGCGCGCGTGTTTACACAGAAAGTGCCGAAACCTTTACCAAGTTTTTGTACCTTTCCGATAAAGTAAAAAATAAAAGTTTTCGGTCAGGAATGACCGAGCAGCACCAGAGGAATAACTGTATATTGTAAGGTGATAAAAGCAAACAAACTGGAAGCAAGTCAAACACAAGGACACCAGAATGTTTTGTTCAAGATTTTAATGAAAAGATTCTAAAATGACTTCTGGTAGCTGTACATTAAGACTGTGAACGTGAGATGAGCTCTGTACACCGTGTTTTATTCACATGAGACAGAATTCGAGCTGCATGTAGCTCTGACCTGAATACAAGCTCTCTGAGGAAGGCGAAACCGCCGTGTTGTCCGCAAACCATGCTCAAGGCTGACCGAAAACACACGCAACAGTAATTCCAACTAAAAACCGTCAAGGGCAACTTGTCTCCCTTCACAACTCGTTTTTGTTCCCCTCCAAATCTGACATTCTGCTTTCATACTGAAAATAAATATTAATCAGCATATAAAGTTATTGGAATGCTTATGAAGGTGGAGTGGACAGGCTAGGATGACTAACGCTCTAGCATTTAAACATGATATGGCATTTAAGTGAAAACACATGGGAAACATGCCCACCTGCTATGCACATGCTTGTAAATCTGGCTTTGGTTTAGTTTGTTTGGGTTGGTTTGGTAACTTGAGGTCCCTACGTACGCCTATTATGTTGATAGAGAAAAAAAAACAACATATAATACTATCTGGGATATGTAGAATTGGACAAAACTACACATTAGCAGCAAAAAAGTGAGAGATAAATTGCCTAAAACTTGCGATTTTTAAACCGATAAGATGTACCCGACTAGATCTTGCGTAAAGGACCTCAGTGAGAACTTAGAAAGTGCATTTTATAAAGCTTAAATGTGATCTTACAGTAATAAGATGCATCTGTTCACTAATGAGAAAGTGAAGAGATGTGAGCGTTTCTTAGGAAAAAGCTTTGGCTCTGTTGGGCACTTGTAAATGATAAAAAACGGAATCGACCGGCAGCCTTGAATCACAGCGTGCAACAACATGGCAGCTTTCAGTACACAAAACACAACCTTGAATGCCTTTGACACAATTCTAAAGGGTCCCTTCCTGTATCGGTGGGCAGAGGCGTACAGACAGAGAACATTTAAAATCGACAAACAGCCTTCAAGTGTCCGTGACAGAAAACACATGATCCAGAGCACGTGCATGCTTTGAGTGACATAAGAATTACAAAAACGATGTGGGATACATCTTTTATGATGGACACTTCATGGAGAAATACATTCCTCATGTCTACGTCTTCACAGGTTTGAAAATGATCTGTCTTGTGTCTTAATTTTTTTTTTTTTTTTTTTATTTTTTATTTACCTCTCGGCTTACTACAACAGAATAAACTCAGACCCTGAAGACACGTCATCTCACCCAAAGTCAACTCTTAAAAAGTGAAAACAGGATCAAACAAATAAATACATTCATCACTGACAATAGACATTTGATAAAAAAAGTGAACACTGTCAGTAAGTGTTTGCACCAATGTAGACGGAGGAGAGGCCAGTCGGTTTTTAAGTTGCTTCTTTTACGGACAATGAAGAAAAAGGAAAAAAAAAGAAAAAAAAAAAAAAAGACAGGCAGCTCAGAATACATACAACACATTTTTAAAACGATAGACTAAAAAGAGATGACTAAAAAAAAAAAAACTTAAAAAAATAAAATATATTTATATTTATTTATATTTATATATATATAGATATGCAGCAAGTCCTAAAAGTTACTTTGAGGTAAATGTGTATGTAGTTTTACTCATGCGTATTTACATATAAAAAAAAAAATTAAAAAAAAGCAGCAGATTCATAAAAATAATCATGTCAACGACAATATGATTTTCATAAGGGATGTCTCGGCACGTCTTAAAGGGCCAAATCGCAAATCAATAAATGTAGCAGCCCACCGAACTCAAAAGCATGCGGCTACGTTCACAGGGTAAGACACACGGCTACGATTCGGTTGGCTTTCGTTTAAAGATGGTGACCTACACAGAAGCAGGTTCAAACTGGCCTCCCCTCACCTGAGGTCTATGACTGTAAAGAGTTTATGTAAACAATGAGATATTATACACAAGTATCTTTAAATGTCAATCATTCAAAATGTGCTTTGGTTTAGAAAATAGTCTGAAAATTTGGGTATGAGCTTTTATCTTATTAGTTTATACATTTTGCGCTTACTAGAATGCAGTTTTTTTTTCCTCTTTTTTTTCTTTTTTTTTCTTTTTCCTTTCATTCAGAAACACTCTGGAAATTAAAAGTAAACCTCTTCCATGTACATCTCTGGCTTTGTTTTTGTTTCGTTTTTTTGAAGGCGTTTTGAAATGGGAAACACGCTCGTAAAATCTATTTCGTAGGAAACTAGTGTTTTGCTTTTCATCAATAAAATACAGAAATTGACACAGTATTGACACAGTCTTACAAATGTAGTCGAAAGCTCCGCATTTCAAAATATGCAGAACTATCCCTGAAGGTTTGAAGTAGAAATATTATTGTCACAGTTTGAAACTTTTTGTCATCCTTTTTCTTGCTCTCCCAGTTCTCTCAGCTATAGTCTCAAACGCTGGAATCGACAACAGAGCCTAGTATCGCCCAAGACATCGGTTCTTTGATGGCATCCAAATGAAGTGCTTGCAAATTAGCAAGATATCAGTGGGAACTTTTTCCTGGAATCCCGTTCACTACAACTGACATTAAACATATTTAAAAAGTCTCCCTGAGTTGAGATGTGTATCAACAACAGAGCGCACTTATACTGTAACAAAACAAGTTTTAACATCCAAGATATGCACAACTTTGAAAATTAGACTTTTTGGTGACTGGCTATTTGGGTTAGCTTTGGTGCTAATGCTGCAAAGACATAAATATTGAGTGTAAATGGAATGGAGTTTGAGAAATTATAAACGTCTCCAATGCATTGACTTTGAATAACTAATGGAGACACTTCAAAATTAAACTAGAAAATATTTGAGCAGGCAAATTAAAGACCAAAAGGATTCCAGGAAAAAGACGTCTGTAAACACGACTATAGCTGCACCCCAAAGTTCATCATTAGCAAGCACAAACACAAGCCTTTGGAGAAAGAACCAGAAAGAAATAACCCAAAAAAGGAATGCCATTAAGACTTTTACATTAAGAAGGCTAAGAATTACTCATGGAATGTGATACACTGGGATTGGCGAAATAATTCATCCGTAACAGAGTTATGAAATGAAGATGGCAGCGAAGAATTCAACACTGAACTATACATACATCCATCAGCGTTTACCCAACACTGACCATGTAACATTCACCCAGCATTTTGAATAACCATAAATTCTTTTCAACATGCACACTTTACATAACACCTATACCTCGAATGAATAAATGATAACGATTTTTACGCGACGCCACATAACTTAGCATCGTTTTAGAACAAGGTTTTATTTGGGGCTGATGGCTAATAAGCAATCCAGTGCATCAATTCCTCCTCATTCAGTAAGCTTTCCAAGTATGGTCACATGTAACACACACAAAAAAAGAAAAAAAACTTTTTTTTTCTTGCTCTGAACTAAATTAAACGAGTCCTTCTGAAGTTCTTCAAAGTCTCTCTGCAGACAAAGTAAGAAAACCAAAAGACACTCTAGAGAAACTAACTGTAAACTTCAAAAAACAGAAAGCCAGCGGCCCACCATCCACCAGAAGACAGAAGTTCATTGGTTTTTAGTAAAATGTCAAGTACAAACTAACATCCCACTACATTGCTCTTCGTCAAGAACTAAAAGACAAAAGTACACCCTTACCTCCTGCAATGCAATCTAAAAACTTTGGTAGGGATATTCTACAAGAAACATTTGTTGGTAAGCCATTCTCCCCAATATTAAATTTATCTTTGGATTTATCTGACATAAAACTCTCAATACCTTAAATACATATGCCCAAAGAAGCTATTCTCTACATTAATGCTTTTAAAACTTAAAACCTTTGTTGATGGGCAGGTGACAACTACTTTGAAAGCCTCAGCAAACTTTATACATCTATATTCAGAGACCTCCAATAGTTCCAATGAATGTATTGTTCTTAATTAAGAGGTAGCAATGAGACAAGTCCATACGGACTTGCCTTGTTCAGTGAAAAAAAAAAAATGCAGAGTGAAAAACAACAGTACCGACAGAATTTATGAAGTTCAACATCACTAAAATGAACCCTGCCTAACCCATCACCCAAACCAACCCAACCCTCTCTGATCCCAAAAGAAACAAAAATGAAAGAATTTCCAGTTAAAACATTCACAGAAGCATATCAATAAGTTATCTAAAGAAATCTAAAAACAAGTACCTTTAAGTTTGGCTTTTCTTTGAGAGTAAACCCCTATATACTAATACGAGTAAACAACAAAGGACACCCATGGCCTCTCGTCACCACTTTGCCATTGGCTTGCATCCAGATGTATGAGCAGGGTACATTAGGTTATTTCCATGCTAAATCTGATAACTGAATCAACCATAGTACAAAATCTATCAAAGACCCTGTTTTCCAGGTACACCTAGAATAAAGCCAATGGATGTGATCTGCAGAGTAGGTATACTGGGAAATGTTTGGTTGGATGCACAAAGCTTTTATGAAACACCACGTAAATGATGACAGACAAGCCATCTTGCATGTCTGACAACACTATCTTTGAGACCCTTAGGAGACGCTTCAAAGAATTTAACCTTGGTATATAGAATAACTTGGTCATTGCAAGCCCAAACCTTGCTGAGAGTTTTACATAGACTATACCACCAGAACTCTCAAGAGTGATACTTTATCAAGGACCAAGAATGGAAAGAAGGAATATTTCTGGGATACCAAGAAAAACAATCAGACAGACCACATGGACTCCAGATAATCATTCTAAAAGCAATGCATGGATTGCAGTGGTTGAGAGTGGTCACAATATCCCAAGAAATCATACAACAATAGTACCCAATTTTTACATTCACAGCAATATCCAAAAAGAAAAAGAAAAAAAATTAATTATATATATAGCCGAAAAAAATAAGCCCATAAACTCATACCGATTGGTTTATTCTTTCCATTGTTGGGGCTCATTGTTTGAAAGGCTCCTCCTGTAATTTACAGCAGAAGAGAATCCTGCTTTGGGTTATCGGCTCCTTGCAGTGTACTTCAAAAGGAAGAGGTGTGCATTGACTCTTTTTGCTGAGGGTCTCCTGTTCAAGGTGTCTTTGGCTTATGACGGGGAGGTATGCATTCGTAGGTGGCTAATGAGGTTACGCTGCTGGGTAAATTTGCCTCCACATAGCTGACATTCGTACGGCTTCTCACCTGAGTGAACCCGCATGTGCTCTGTGAGCCGGTACTGGCGGGTAAAGCGCATGCCGCACTCCTCGCAGGCAAAGGGTTTCAGCCCCAGGTGGCTACGCATGTGACGCGTCATGGTGCCGCGTTGGGTGAACATCTTGCCGCAGATGTTGCAGGGGAAGGGACGGGTGAGCCAGTGGGTCTTCTCGTGTTGACGAAGAGTGGCTGGATCTTTGTAGCTCTTGTTGCAGACCGAGCAGCTGAAGCGACGCGACTCAGGGCCGTGGACTTGGGTTATTTGCGAAGACAAGTCTTCTGCTTCTACTTCATCTTCCTTTGGATATGAATCATCCTCCTCCTCTTTGATGTACAACTCTTCCTCTGTGTGAGTCTCCACATGGGCATTCAGCTCCTCAGAACTCGGGAAGCCTTTACCACAGGGAATGCAAACGTAAAGGTTGTCACCGAGTGCAGGCTCAAAACCTTCCTGGCGGTAGACATAATTGGCGCTATTCCGCCCACCTTCGCTCTCACTCTGTCCGCTCTCTTCACTTTGCTCCTGTCCATTCTCTAAACCTTCCTCTTCATCATGGAGCCTCTCCCCAGCCACATTCAATCTTTTGGTGACTCCATTGGGCAAAGTTCCACGTTCCGCATCTTCAACCTTGTTGCCTTCACTCTTGGGTTGCCGCCTCTGCCGGGCAACCTGACGGGAGCTTTTATGCTGGTCAACTTCTGGAGGTGGTTGGCTCTCTTCGCATTCTCCTCCACCCAGCTCCATGGGCTCTCCAGCGGTGAGGTTTGGCGTGTTGGTGTTCTCATCAAATGAGGCACTGTTGGCTGTGGATTCTGAGGCAGACTGAGGTGATTCTTGTGGGATGCTGCTGGGACTGACTTCTTCAGTGGCTGTGCTCCCTGAGGGGCTTTTCTTGGAAAGGTCTAGGCCAAGTTCCTGCATGCCACAACTGCCGTTGCTTCCGTTCTTACTCGTTGAGGGACTGAGCGAATTCACAGAGGTGGCACAGTGGGCGTTTCTCACAAACATCTCGTCCTCAGACAAGTCGTCTTTGAGTAGCTCCTCATGCTTCTTTGTCTTCTCACTGTCTTTTAACCCTGACATTTGGTTTGAAGTTACAGGTGTAGAAGACAGCCTTTGGTTCCTAGAAGTTCTTCCATTGGTAGGGGTGGTGGGTTTATTAAGAAGGGATCTCCCGTTACGCTTGAGCTTCTTTCTGCAGAGAGCAGCCAAGTCGTGAAGTTGGAGGTAGCTTGCTGCCGTTAGAAGGGCATTGAAATTTTGGTCACTGAACTGATCAGATGACAAAAGCTTGCCAGTGTAAATGAAGTCTAGAACCTGCCGGAAAACCGACGGGTTGACCATGTCCGTATCAAGGTTAATCAAGTTGTCATGAAGGATAAGGGATTTGAAATAGATACTGCTGGCTGCCAGGATGTTCTTGTGTGCCCGAAAAAGGGCATTTTCTACTACTATGATCACATCACACAGATAACCTTTGGCTCTTTGTTGGTTTAGCTGCAGCAGCAATTGTTTGGCATGATTTGGCAATTCCATTTCCTCCAACTTTTTCTTCACCTATGAAACCTAAAAGAAACAAAAAACAGTTAGTCATTGTCAAGGGAAAAAAAACCCAATTCAGCTCTACAGCAAACATGTTTTTTTCTCTGACACTTTGCTAGTTTTCTGACCCATGTTGACATTTGCAATTGGGTGTGGTATACTGAAGCACATGTCCCTTATTTTTAAGCAGACAATAGTTACGTCACAGCTTGCTGGTCAGTTGCAGGGAGAGAGGCGGTCTCATTCTAGAATGCATCTGATTGGACAAAATCCTGTGCAGCGCAACATTAGTCACAAATATTTCTGGTTAACTTTACAAACAAAGAATAATTGTAAAGATTAAATATAGCTGCTAAAAGTAAATTGTCAATGTTTCGGAACACTAGCATATAGATGAGCTTGATGCAAACAGACATAAAATGAAAGCCACAAAACTATTATGACCAATCCAATCCACATTATGAGATAATACATCCAACCAGAACAGGGTCTTAAATAAAGTCTAGAAATTCTATGCTCTTAATTCAAACTTTTAAGCACTAATCCAGACCACAGCAACTATGATATATGCTGTCAGAGCATGCTTGTAGAGAAAACATATAGTATGATAGTTTGCATATAAGCTGGCATCTTATTCTTCAAGTGTGTACAAATTCTCAACTTTCAACTAAAAGCAGAGAAGGGATAAAAGGCTTGAACAGTAACACAATTTCTTTTCTTCTGAGGGCGTCCACTACGGCTTAACGTCCCTGCCAGCAGTCATTAATGCCAGCCTCCAGGGTCACTCCCTTTGTTGTGATATGGGGGTTGGGAGAAAAAGGCTAGTGGACGTCAACGACGGGCCTGTGTGACAGACAGCTTGAAACCTGAGCTCTGATATCACCAAGGGTGTGGTGGGAAACAGGTAAACCAGCACCCTTTCCACAGGACGAACAGGCCCTGGCTTGCAGCAGAATCTTTGTAATGCGGCAAAGGTGGTTTCTGGCACTCAGTCCGATCGAGACTGGTGTGTCAATGGGAAAAACATGGAATTATCTTTGGACAATGCCCAAACACATTTTCACATCATTGTGATTATTCAATGCCTTATTTATGAACAATTAACCACGCCAATTAACAAGGCTGGAGTACCTGTCCCTGAGGAACACCCAATTGAAAACTACCATTTATTATTGTAAAAGCTTACCCTTGCATATTTGAGTCAATAAAACCCATAATCCTAATAATAACTACTTCTGAATCCCACAAAATTTGGGGGAAACATGTTTACAAATCATGCTGAATATTTAGCAGTTGTTATCTCACTTTTGTGTAATCTCACATTTGTCATATTTAGCAGTTGTTTCAGTGAAATCAGTCTAACACAAATTAACTATTTATAGCTAATTCCTGATGGCAATATACAACCAAGCCAAAACCAATAAATGGAGACAGGAAACCAATCAGTCAGCAGAATTTCACTCAGCAGAGTTCAAGACTGACTGCTTAAAGCAAACTAATGATTACTCAGGAAAGTTTGATAAAATAAATATGGAGAGAATTTCACTAGATATTTAATTCCCACCAATGTAATACATTAAAAAGTTAAATGCAATGCAACAGCTTTAAATTAATAAATGAAAATATTTTAATCAAATACTTGAGAACCCACAAAAAAGGACACGTTTAATATTCAGCCTTTTCATACTTTATTATAAAAGGGAAAAACGGGCTGATTATTTTTTAATATTTCATGTGTTTAAAATCTCTCAGTCTGAAACTTGAATGGCTTCTCTAATATCTCAATTTACTTGTCACATACAAATGAGTACTATGCCCAGACATAAAACTAAACCCTATTTGCATGATATCAATACCATCGCTCAGGTTATTTATAGGCCACAAGAACAGTGGTACAGTTAAAGAACTGCCTAGATTACAATAAACCACAACAGTTAGGGCAAACTTTGATAGCACCTAAAATCCCCTGCCCAAAAAACAAAAGACAACAGACGTTTTTGAGAAACACATTTATCTAGAAGTTGCACACAATTCATGATAAGATGCTGCTGGTCTTTCAATTGCTTTGCTGACATTCCGACCTCTCCTCAAAAACCAGCAGTCCCGTCAGAGAGATGAAACAACTACTCTAATCAGAGAGATTGTTGTCTGAAAATAAGTCAAAGTACAAAAGCGGCCAGTAACAACACGGGTAAACAAGTCTGGCAAGGACTGCGCTTAACCTCATAAACAAGCTTATCCGGTGGCACGGACCCCTGGGGCCCCGATTTTATTGTCTTAATGCCATAAAAACACAGAGAGCACTTTTGCTCTTCTGAAAGGGGGCATTGGTGAAACAAAACATCATTTATGAGATGCATCCACACATAATATCTACCCTACAGCAAATTAAGAACAAAAAACAAAAGTACAAAGTGCCAGAAAGTTCCAGTCAAGATTCAAGGTGACTAAAATCTCTAAGAACATTGATGCAAGTTTGGTTAATAACATCAGGTGGGTTAACTTGATAAGAGACACTTCCATAGATGCCTACAGACATTAAGATCTAAGTGCTTACTGTAACCAACCACCAGCCTCGAGAGACCCAGGCCAACCTGGAAGCCAAGCAAGCCTGATCCAAATAATATGATGAATGACCTCAACTAAGAGATAACACAATATCTCGTATCTGAAGAATTCAAGGCCTTCGTCCACTGCCTGTGTGCATTTCATTCAATGTTACGCCCTATTTGAGCTACAAACACAGATGGGCTTTTTATTTCCAATCAAAAACGTGACAAAACAACTGTAGAAACCAGGCTAGCTACTGGTTGTATTCTACTGTATTCAACCATTTTTAGGTCTGTAATCTCACATTTGTCATAAAGGATATTCAACAAAATTGCTTGAGAAGTGGAGTGTACAAGTAAGATTTTTATTTGGAATAACGTGCAGCAATAAATCATGCACGTATTAAAACTATTCTTACAAAAAGACAACTTGCACTGTGATTACACTATTGATCTTTTTTTTTTTTTTTTTTTAAATAATAACATACTGTTTGAAAACCGCAGAACATGCATCTGTCATCTGTGGGCTGGGCTAAAATTTTCAGTTTACCTGAGAAACTGGACCCACTACCTACCGACTAAAATGGTCAAAGGACAGCAAACAATCACATTCTCTTAAACCGGTTTCAAATGCACTATGCAAATTTTTAAGTTGAAGTGCATTTAACACTGAAAACCAAACTGAAGATCACAATGCATGAAATGCTAAATGTAACAGAGCAGCTATTTTATCTGTAATGAAAACCAAGAATTAGGGAATCTGGGGCAAAACCAACCACTCAACCAGATTGGGCAACCACAAAATAACCCTCAACAGATAAAATCACATTCATGTTCATCAACATCTCGACACAATCATGTCAGCTGTTTTGCCCAAGAAGTGGTTAAAAGGATCTAGTCAATAAACATGCCAAGCATGTTAGGCAAGATTTCAGACATGGGGTGATGCCTTAAAGCAAAATGCACACAATGCATGCATTCAGACATATACATGAACATCTAAACAGGCCTAAAAGGTTTCAACTAAACAGAGGCTAACCTATATTCTGGTGAAGAACTGAAATGGACTCAAGTTGAACAATTTCAATCAACCAACAAACATGGCTTACTTCATTTACCATGAGGGGAATTTGAAGAATAACAAGCCAAACATACTTAATCATTATTACCCAACCTGACAAGACTAGTACAGGTGGCAAGACTAGATGAATAGATAAAGCCGTCAAAGACATTGTAAATTTCATGAAAAAAAATGGAGGAAAATATCATGCGTCTTTGAAAGCCAGACAAACACACAAAAACAAAACTGGGTGTGAAATAACTTCAATCACAATGTAAACGCACAACACAATTCCTAACCAACGATAATGGCTCTAAATAAACTGTCTTCAAGCACCGTTCCCACCCCAAACACTCAATAGATCTGATCATCTGCATTATTCAAAGCAAAACCAAGGCCTGTCTTTCATAAAAAGAGTATTGATTAGGTCTTAACATGAATGCCACTACATCTGTTAAACATCTTTCATTCTCGTTTTCTCTGACCTTTGTAGACAACAGCAAAACAATTATGACAGGCAGGGCCAGTTCGAGCTCGCAGAGAAGCGTTTGGACGCAACCTCAACAATTTGAAGATAAGCCTCACTGGACCATGGACCTAAACATGAGCGCCTCGCTCCCAAAGGAAAGCAAAGCGTGCATCTGCAGGTTTGCTTACCTTGAAAACATTCATCACGACAGCATGGACAAGAGGCTGTTTTATGTGCCCATTTTATACAAAAATCACAATATCATTGTTTAAAAGTTCTTTAAGTCTCATTCAAGCATACGGTCACCGAGAAAAGGAGTTACTTTAACGGTGTGGCACTGATCTAAACCCACCAACCACTGTAAAACAAGCCCCCTCCCCCAGCCCATTAAAATGGATGAGATTAAAAGGGTCCTTCGAGCACTCCTCAAGATACAGAAGTAAAATAATCTAATATAACGTACATGCATCATTGAGATAACAATAAGAGCCACACAAGCGCTTTATGCACTACATAATGCACCAAACATACATTTCCCTTATAAAGAGTGATCTACATACAAGGATGCATTACAAGAAACAAATAACAAGCTAAAATCTTCACTGGATTATCTTTTTGCATGCAGTATACAAAGCAAAACTACAGTGGCAATTGTGACCTGTCACAACACAAAAAAAAAAAAAAACAATGCTGTATGGCTTATGTCTCACATTGATCATTATTGCAAAAGAAACAAACTCAATCCATCCACCAGCGTTGCTTCATCATCATTATACACAGTCATGATGATCCACACAAACACAGCAGACAAGACTCGACAGACACCACCATAAATCAGCTTTCCCATTCCCATTCCCATTCCCCAAATCAGGTCTTAAAGATTGCATTTGGTTATATCATGAGTAATGCTGAAGCAGGTATAAGGCTTTTGGATAAAACACAATGCTGTCACACACACACATCACATATATTAAGGTACACTATATATTATTATATATATATATATATATATATATATATATATATATATATATATATATATATATATATATATATATATATATATATATATATATATATATATATATATATATATATATATATATATATACATATACATACATATATACATATATCTGCCCCTGCCAGGCTGCGCTCGCGCGGTGTGTGCATTAAAAGCCCAGTGGGCACGCGATAAGAGCAGTATGTTGGAGGAATCAGTGTTTCTTTAAAAAAACAAGAAACCCCTCACAAACCCCCGTTAAATCGCAGTCATGTTCCCCTCACAACAAAAAACCAAACGCGTAGGTAATAATAAAGTATCTGTACCTTAAAGCATCGACAGAAGCTCTTCAAACAGTCATTCTGTTTTCACATCTCACAGCTTTCCGAGCGCCATCTTGCCTGCAAGCTTGTGTGTGACGTGAGAAATCCTCACCCCTGACCCAAATTTGAATAAGAAGCAGTAAAGAGAGGGGGGAGAGAGGGTAAATGCCCTGCCTCTGCCAGCCACACACTCTCATTTGCCTAAACAGCCCAGGGCTGCTGCTGAAATGGTGTAACGTGCCATGACCTGCCACTGCTGCTGCCAGATTTGCAACCCAAATGCTCCAGTGTGACTCTGGCACGCGCATCTTCATGTACAGGCTGCTGTATTCGAGTATAATAGTTCTAATAATTATGCATGTATTTCACTGCATGCAACATTTGTACTTTGACTAATGCTTTTACACTGCAGGACTAAGTGAACTGAAGAACATTTAAAACTACAGCATCTAAAATACACATTTACCTATATAGGCTACTTAGTGCGGTCAAATCGATTAATCGTGATTAATCACATCTAACATAAAAGTTTTAGTTTATATAATATGTGTGTACACACACACACACACACACACACACACACACACACACACACACACACACACACACACACACACACACACACACACACTTTTATGGTAGGTGCAATTAATCACGATTAATCGATTTGACCCGCACTTAATTTATTTAAATTGTACATTAAAATGTTAATACTGAAAATTACATAATAATATGATTTTACAGCCACCAATCTTTATAGGCTATGTCATGTGTATTATCGTAAGGAAAACCATGTGATTCATATATCAAAGATTTTTAATTTTTTTAAAAGTTATATTCAGGATGTAATAAACTATTGTCATACAACTGCAAATTTCAAAATTAAAAAGTTATATTCAATTACTTCATATGTAAATCTTGATATATTATATTGTGATATATTAAGTGCATCTTGCCTAGAAATATCTTAGAATATCTTTAAAAAAATCATAAAATGATACCTGTACATGCACTGTAAAACATTATATGATCAATAAGTTGACAACATGTCCTTACATTGCTTCAACTCGTCAAAATAAGTTAAGAAATTTTCAACGTTTTTAATAAGTTATTCAAGATTCAACTCATTTTTTAAACTCAGTTTAATGTAATTTTACATCAGTGTAGATTCTATTGAATGAATAAATAAATAAATCGTGTTTTCAATCATTTGATTATGCTTGAATATTTTATAAGTCAAAACATTATTATATCCCAGGAATAGACTTGTGTCCGCTTTTCAGAGAAACCAAATGTTTCATGGAGGTTTCATGGCAACAGCTTCTTGGTCTTTAGAAAGGACTGACATGCATTTAGTGATTTAGTAATTTAGTAATTTAGCACTCTTATTTTGTGATTATCATTTAAATCTGACAAATTTTTTAATTGTTTGCCATAAATCAACATCTCAGGAAAATGTTATGGGTTTCTAATCAAAATATGACTTTCTGTTTGATTTCATGCATGTCCACTGTAGAGGACACCAGGACTTAAATAATTTTTATCAGGTGTTTTGGACACAACAAGTAAATAGGAAATAAACTATTTATCAATATTCCTATGAAATATTAGATATTGTTGCCAATTATTATTCCCATTATTACACTTCTTTTTCATTACATGTTGCTCCAACACATTAATATACAAATTAGATACAGTGTATAGATGCATTGTATTGAATGGGAATGGCATTTATGGCAATTTTACCCACATATTGCATAAAGTAAAATGATATATCAATTAATTCCATTATATCTTTCATAATACATTTGAGAATCATCTTTATACAAAGTTTAACCTAAAAATTGATAACAACTCAGTAAAACAACTGGTGTTCTGGTGTACAGAGGGTAGCATATTATATGAAAATCATATATTATTATTTTCAATAAAAAAATAAAAAAAAAAAATTCTTCTTTTGTTTCTTATGCTCTAAACAATATAGTGCCAAAAAAAAAAATACTTAAAAGCAGAAGTGAAACTGGGTTAACAATAGAATAGTACTACAGAACGTATAGAACAGGGAAGTATAGATAGAAAAGTAAATGTGTATGTATCTGATGGAAACATTTCCTCTTTGCTCTCTATTTCTTGTTCTTTCACATTTCAGTTTTCCAGTATACATATAAAGGCCTACTTCAATAAACAGCTTTGATGTGATCCAAACAGTTGAGTGATTATTGTTCTGTCACATGTAGAAGGTTTGGGTCAGAATGTACAGCACTACAGTGCTCTTACACCCCCTAGTGGACACGTTTTTGATTACTTTCTTATATTGAAGTAGATTGTAGATGTAAATACGTAATATACACTCACCTAAAGGATTATTAGGAACACCATAGTAATACTGTGTTTGACCCCCTTTCGCCTTCAGAACTGCCTTAATTCTACGTGGCATTGATTCAACAAGGTGCTGAAAGCATTCTTTAGAAATGTTGGCCCATATTGATAGGATAGCATCTTGCAGTTGATGGAGATTTGTGGGATGCACATCCAGGGCACGGCTCCGTTCCACCACCACATCCCAAAGATGCTCTATTGGGCTGAGATCTGGTGACTGTGGGGGCCATTTTAGTACAGTGAACTCATTGTCATGTTCAAGAAACCAATCTGAAATGATTCGAGCTTTGTGACATGGTGCATTATCCTGCTGGAAGTAGCCATCAGAGAATGGGTACATGGTGGTCATAAAGGGATGGACATGGTCAGAAACAATGCTCAGGTAGGCCGTGGCATTTAAACGATGCCCAATTGGCACTAAGGGGCCCAAGTGTGCCAAGAAAACATCCCCCACACCATTACACCACCACCACCAACCTGCACAGTGGTAACAAGGCATGATGGATCCATGTTCTCATTCTGTTTACGCCAAATTCTGACTCTACCATCTGAATGTCTCAACAGAAATCGAGACTCATCAGACCAGGCAACATTCTTCAACTGTCCAATTGGTGAGCTCGTGCAAATTGTAGCCTCTTTTTCCTATTTGTAGTGGAGATGAGTGGTACCCGGTGGGGTCTTCTGCTGTTGTAGCCCATCCACCTCAAGGTTGTGCGTGTTGTGGCTTCACAAATGCTTTGCTGCATACCTCGGTTGTAACGAGTGGTTATTTCAGTCAAAGTTGCTCTTCTATCAGCTTGAATCAATCGGCCCATTCTCCTCTGACCTCTAGCATCAACAAGGCATGTTCGCCCACAGGACTGCCGCATACTGGATGTTTTTCCCTTTTCACACCATTCTTTGTAAACCCTAGAAATGGTTGTGCGTGAAAATCCCAGTAACTGAGCAGATTGTGAAATACTCAGACTGGCCCGTCTGGCACCAACAACCATGCCACGCTCAAAATTGCTTAAATCACCTTTCTTTCCCATTCTGACATTCAGTTTGGAGTTCAGGAGATTGTCTTGACCAGGACCACACCCCTAAATGCGTTGAAGCAACTGCCACGTGATTGGTTGATTAGATAATTGCATTAATGAGAAATTGAACAGGTGTTCCTAATATTCCTTTAGGTGAGTGTATTTCTCTTTCTCTCTCTCTCTCTCTCTCTCTCTCTCTCTCTCTCTCTCTCTCTCTCTCTCTCTCTCTCTCTCTCTATATATATATATATATATATATACACACACACACACACACACACACACACATATATATATATATATATATATATATATATATATATATATATATATATATAATATATAACAAACAACATAGAGACAACACATTTAGAATCGTTGTCTTCTGTTGTTGTCACTGTTAAACTTTTGTTGTTATTGTTATTGTTTTTGTTGTTGTTAGGCACCTAGGGTCTGAGAGTCATAGAATTTCCATTCTCTGTATGTATGTACTGTACGTATGGCAGAATTGACAATAAAGCTGACTTTGACTTTGACTGACTTTGACTTTGACTACTTGTACCACGTGACGGCTGCAGTTTCATTTAGGCGTTGTCATAGAATAGTTTTGTTTTTATTGTGTATATCATTTGTACTGATGCATGTGTATTAGCTAAGATAACATTAACATGCTTATAAAATCCTAACCAACTTGAGGAAATAACAGTAGATATTGCTGATGATGACTAAACAACTGTTTATTCATACATTATTAAATGTAGATTTGTGCTAACAAAGTCAATTTTGATTTCATGAGGACTTTAAAGTTGGCCCAAGTTTTATTCCTCTCCTTAACGCAGCTGGAGAAAAAAGAAATCCTTAAAACGATCTAAAACATGTGCAACATATACTGATTAAATTAAATGTTTTATGAATTTCTTTGAACTGACTGAAGCGAATTCAACGCGCTTTGCATTGTGGGTACAAGCAAATCCAAGATGGCGGCGAGCAGGCGACTGCATAAGGTAAATATTCCGAAAAATCTACTTTTATGCACACTAATACAGATGTTACTCGTTTTACTTACGTAAACAGAAGCATCGCGATCTTTAATCGCTGTTGGTCGGAAACCTGAAACTTTAAAGCGCTCTGGTGTTAAATGTGATGAGGATGATGAGGAAGAAGCTAACGAGCTTAGCTGTAGTTCGAATATACACATAAAATGGGAATAAACAGTCAAATAAAGTAAACAGTGTTCTCAATGAGTCTAATTTATGATGTGGATCAGAATAAACCTGTGCACGTTTATTAAAGAGTGTTTTCGTTGATGGATTATGTTAGTTTAGTAGATAACTAACAGAAAGAGAAACTTCCTTATCCGCAAGTTTATCAACTAAGAGCAAGTCGCGAGTTATGATTAAGTTAGAATATAACGATACATAAATCGCTTAATACGACAGATGAAGTTTTCTGCGCGGTATTAATGTGTAGTTTAATTTTATGATGTAATGAGAAAGAGAAACAGGAAGTATGTCGGTTGTCTTTGTTTAAATCGTTTATAATTTAGATTAATACCGCTTCGGTTATCAATTCAGTTTTGAATTTTTATATATATATATATATATACATACATACATACATACATACATACATACATACACACACACACACACACACACACACACACACACACACACACACACATATGTATATGTGTCATATTTCAAACTCTGCTTTGCAGCCTGTTAAATGTTCAAGACATAAAAATAAAAATTCTCAGTGTTTTACCTGAATTCGTGCCATTTTAACAGATTTAAATTATTACAAAGTAAACGTAGCTATATAGCTGTGATGTTATTTTATTACAACTGACACAACCGAAAGTATCTTGTTCTCACTTTATGGTTTCTCAAATCTCTCAGCGATTCGGGAAGTGTCAGATTTCTTCATAGTGTCACCGCAGGTGGCTCATGTTCTGTGTTTTTACAGGAACTCGATGAAATTCGCAAGTCTGGAATGAAAAATTTCCGCAACATTCAGGTGGATGAGTCAAACATTCTGACCTGGCAAGGACTCATTGTTCCTGTAAGTCTCTAATATAAGGTGTTTTGCTTTAATTGCATGCATTAACTTATCACCATTACCTTTCCAAATCATTTTGCATGTGTCCTGTTTTGTTTTTCAGGACAACCCTCCATACGATAAAGGTGCATTCCGGATTGAGATCACGTTCCCTGCAGAATACCCTTTTAAACCTCCGAAGATCACATTTAAAACGAAGATCTATCACCCGAACATCGATGAGAAAGGTCAGGTGTGCCTGCCGGTTATAAGTGCTGAGAACTGGAAACCTGCGACCAAAACTGACCAAGGTACGACACGTCTCTAAGCCATTTTTATCAGCATTTGCATTCATCTTATTGTCATTTAAATATAAGTTTTGCTCTCTTTAACCAGTAATCCAGTCTCTCATCGCCCTCGTCAATGACCCCCAACCAGAACACCCGCTGAGGGCCGACCTAGCGGAGGAATATTCAAAAGACCGTAAAAAATTCTTTAAGAATGCAGAAGAGTTTACAAAGAAACATGGCGAGAAGCGGCCAGTGGACTGATACCGCATGGGTGTGTTCCCCATGTTTCTGCTTTGCCCACTCCTCCAAAACCGTTTCCCCCAATCCGAGTCCCCGCCAGTCCGCCCTCACTCTCGGTCACCCGTGGATCCAGCATCCCAGCCGCATTTCACCTTCGGCAGAAAGACCCGTGACTTCTCAGCCTCTGGGTGTCGAAGTGTGTTGAAATTGTGATCAGGGGAAGTTTGATGTGTGAATAAGAACTTGATAAAAGTGCTGAGATTTGGGGGTGGGGAAGGACGGGGGGCCAAAAGGGTTGTTCCTTTTAATTTGTTCTTAAATTGCACAGAGATGTGTTCAGGTCATGTAATCTGCTGTGTGATAAATCTTTGACCGTTTTCATAGCAGAATACTACGGTGAACCAGAGTATAATGTTAAGTCTTTCACTTTCACATTTATGACATTGACGAAATCAAACCCAATAGTTCATTCAACGGAAACGCATAATATGTAAAAGGTGTGTGGCAAATGTTTCTTTTATATTTCTCTCTTTCATCTCTGTAATTTTTTTTATTTTTTCTTAGGTTGCACTGTTTTCTGTGGAATAAGATTTCATGTTCGTCATAATCTCAGTTTGTAATTGAATCACAAACTAGTCACTGTCACCAATATAATGTTTATGATGTCATAAAAACTAAAGCAAAAATTACTTTGTGTCTGACTGAACATCATATATCTCTAGACCTTTCTGGGACACTCACATTCACACTTTACCATAAGGTCTCATTTGATAACACTAGTTAATGTATTAATTAACATGAACTAATGCATTTGTTAAAAATCCATCGGTTCATGTTAGTTTTCACAGTGCATTAACTAATGTCAACAAATGCGTTTGATTTTAATAATGTATTAGATGTTGAAATTAACATTAAGATTAATAAATGCTGTTTGTTAATGCTTAATACTCAAGTAGTTGACTAATGAAACCTTGTAAAGTGTTACCAAAATTTATGAAACGAAATAAGTTTTGAAGCTTCCTTTTTAACCACTTGTGAGGAAATCACATAGTAATACCACTTTTCACTAGTTAACTGACAGAAACTTGGGCCTTGCACATATTAATGATTTTTTTATAATTTATATATTTTTATAATTTTATGGTATTTTTATAAAACCACTACCTAGGTTTAAGGAATCATTCCCCTCAGATGAAGGTGTTATGGCATTAATATGAAAATTACTATAGTTTGAACTACAATTAATGCAAAATTCAAAACACTTCATCATCCTGACCATTAGAGGGCGCCATTTGATGCGTTTGAACGAAGATGACGTGCTCGCTGAATTTAACCGCCAAAAATCGCTGTGAAGATCTGATTAAAATATGGGATTAAGGATTTCAAGGTAAATGGGTCGATTTGAGCAATTTCCATTATAATATATGTACTTTAATATACTAGTTTACTTGTGTTTCCAATACAGCAAGCTACCACGTTGCTGCCAAATTACCATAGTACTAATACGGTTAGCCTATTCCGACTGCAACTACAAAAGAACTGGTAATTTGCCTCTACTTTTATTAAAATAATAATAATGTCTAAAAACATGACACCATAAATTCTCAATAATGGTTGCATTCCTACATCTTGGTAAATTACCATATGTTTAAATTATCTATTTGTAATTATATTAGTATAATTGACTGAATTTTCCCATATTAGCAAGTGTTGTATGGTTTAACATTCTCCTGCTCAAACAAACCTGGTGGTTCCAAAGTGCAGTGATGGAAAATATTATGCTACTATCATCATTGGCTACATAGAGGGTTTGGTTGCATCATGTAGACTAAATGACTTCTAAAAATACCCCTCTGTTTTTTTTTTAGTGGCCTCTACAGCCAACATAGTGAACCCATCTTGTAGAAGCACACACATATTCACCCCCACCCCTAACCCGCTTTTCTCTTAAGTATAGAACCAAGATTAGCATTATCAGATACGTCACTAAGCAGCTCTAAATGGAGAAATTAGCCCCACTGGATTAGTCTAATGATGGGAGGCCAGTGTCTGGTCTTCAATTAATTACAGTTTAAACCACATAAAGAGAGTTCTGGCAAAATTGACCTTTTAGCACTTGTCCATCTGACAAGTTTTATTTTAAATGAGCATTTTTTTAATTATTTTTATCAGGCTCCTAGGTTCTGTAATTTTACTTTAATGGCACTTAAAAGGTTATTAGTCAGTTATTATAATACCTTATTTTCAAAAAAAATTCACTTTAGTCAATTCATTGGTATTGCTGCAAAACCAGCTATGTCTATGTGTGCTTTTTTTTTCTTTCTTCCTTTTTTTGCACAAAACCTCTAAGTCCACCAATTTGGACAACAAGACATAGTAAACCGAATCTCTAAATTTGCAACTGGAAACATTGCAAATGATGAAAGCAGAATTCAAAATGTAACAATGAAGAAACGGATCCACACAGTAGAGGGAGCTGTGATACAAGAAGTGCATGCCACGTCTCTGTTTCTGTCTGAGATTTACATAAGCACAAGGTATACTGTTGTTTATTTGCTACTTGCGAAATCCTGTCATTGCCATTATATTGATGGACAAAACAAGATAAAAACTAGCAGCGTGGCAATTGAAAGCCAGCTCATACGCACACTGTCATTCATCTTGAAATCATACAGTTCGATTAACGTCTTCTGATTGGTTTCTGTGGACTTAGAGGATTTTGCTGACAAAGGGAAGTGGCGTTTAGCGGTTTCTGCCACCAAAGCGTTATTTCTAAAGGGGCTGACACTGGGATTTAGCGGATTTGAAGTGAAAGTATTCGATGAATGCAGACTACGTGCGGAGAGCATTTTTATCATCTCATTTTTGATGGAGGTGGCGCTTAGTGGCTTTTGCATCTGAACTCTTCATATATAGAGGAATAAAGAGTATTATTTTTAATTGCATCAATACCTCAGATGAATAAATACACTTTGAGGAGGTGACGTTGTGTTAAGTCAGACTTCAGACTCATCAAGAAATCTGCACAAATAAGAGTCTTTGTTTGATCAGTGTAGTGCATTGGCCATATGTATGGACATGGGGGGCCTCATTTATAAAACGTGCGTATGCACAGATTTGATTTTTTTAGAGTACACATAAGCTAAAATCCACAGCAATGTTCACATATATAAAACCGGTTGTTGACGTGGAAAAGTGCTTCGCGCCAATGTCAGGGTCTCACCATTCTCAAGTAAAGGATTTTGACGTTGACTGATGCTATTTTATATGTTAATGACATTAATTAAGTGGCGTTTACAAGGCGGAGATCTGAAACCATTCAGCTGTGCACAGTTTCAAAATCATTCACATCTGGAAGAGAGGCGTAGGCACATTTTTTGTGCGTACTTTGTTTCTCTGAATCACAATTTGAGAAATGATCGTAAGATCAAATGTAGGGCGGTTTCTACACAACATTTTATAAATGGGTTCCTAGAATCTTAGCTCAGTGTTGTTATGATAACAACCCATTACTCTCTGTCTGCAACTGTGCAACCTAAATACTAAAGAGTAAAACGCTTCTATCAGTCTACACTACCAAGCAAGCAACTCAGCTATCTATCCCGTGACCAAGTAAATCGCCTTTGTTAATCGTAATAACAGAGTTCTAACAATTGCTTCCCATGTGCATATGATGTTAGTGGTTGCAAAGAGAAAAGGAAGCATTTGTAGTTTTAGGGTTCATTTTATTGAGCTTTCTATACATATAAGACCTTCAGTTCTGGGATTTGTGGAAGGAGTGTCCATGTTTCTCTTTGCTGTACTGGATCCAGCCATCATCAGAAGAGTGTTGCTCACTTCTTAAAATGTTGGATGGGGGCAGGGATCTTGACATCCTGGCCCTTCTCCAGCCTCTTCTCACACTCGATAAGGTAGTTGACACCATCGACGACCAGCTGTACCAGTTCCACCTGGTGAAGAAAAGCAGAGTTACACCAGAATCATATGCATGTAAACCTCCATGTTGTTAACCCACTGGCTTGAATGACCTACCTCGGACTTGCCCAGGCGGTCAAGGTTTGAGATGTCGAAGGTGTCGCCCACCGCAGCTGTGTCCACACCTCCAGTGCCACGCTTCTGCAGCCGCAAGTTATCCAGGATCTTGCCAAAACGAGGGTCCTACAGGCAATTGTTGTAATTAAACAGGTTTTAGCCAGTCAATACACCTTCTTTCCGAAAGCTTTCGCTATAAGATAAAGCTAATTACTGTTACCTTGCTGAGCTTTGGCAAGCGGACGTGTACTCCAGCCCTGAGGCCAGTTCCCAGGTTGGATGGGCAGGTCAGCACGTAACCAAGACGTTCATTCCACATGAACTCCCAGCCTCGCTCCTGAATCAAATGTTCCACCTGTTCAACAGAGAAGCAGCCAACAAAACATTAACATTTACATGGACAGTTTTACAGATGAGACTCTCAAATATATACAGCTCTAGATACGTTCTTGAGCAGTCAGCTTGGCTAATGGACAAGTATGAAGGTGGTGTGGTTCTACCTGTTTGAGTCCTCTGCAGAACCTCTCAAACACCCTTTTCATGTTGCCACCCTTCTCCATGGAGATGACACGGGTGTGGTCTTCCTCATTGATCCATATTAAGAAGGTCTTCTCGTTGTTATGCCTTGCAAATGATTGGATGTTTAAGAGACAAGAATGAGTTCTTGCTCAAAACCAAAATGTCATATTGAACCATATATTACACATGGACGATTCACTGGATTTTTTACTGTACTATCAGTCATGCCAGTAAGTCCTTCATGCTTTATGAAGTCAAGAGCATCTTGCAATAATGTTCCATGTCATGCATTCAATCTAACATTGAATTTAAGCTTCAGTTTATCTGAAGGTAGTTCTTTACTTGCAGGCAAATGTGAGAAATGTTATATATTTCTTAGGTGACTGATCTTGTTAGCTACACAAATGTTGATCAAGTCATGCTAAGAACTTTGTAAAGCCATACCAGATGCCTCTTGCATCTGGCCAGTCACGGGCCATAAAGGCACATGTCAACAAGGGGGACACAGGTTTATCAAACAGGAAGTGGTCCTACAGAAGGATGAAAGGTAGACAAAGGTAGGACTGGAGAAGTAGAAGAGGATAAGGGGAAAACACCAGATGCTTGGAACATTGTGTCAAATGCAACCTATAAAAAATTTGGAAGAGTGGGCACTGTTAGGGCGGTGCTACCATGGCTTCTTCTCTCTCAATCTAGCCTTACCAGATCCCACGAGCATCGGGCCAATCCCTGGCCATCCCAGATGCAGTGAGCAATGGAGACACTGGCTTGTCAAAGAGAAAATGCTCCTAAGTCATGCCAGCATGAAAGGAAGAGTTCAGCTCCATTAAACCCAATCACATTATCAACCAAACACTTAACCTAGAACCCAGTCGGAACCTAAATATTCCATGACAGAAAGAACTTTATGGAAGCAACTCACATCGATAAGTCTCTGCTGCTCAGCGTCACTCATTTCAGTCAGGCTGTAGTAACGTCCAGAGAGATCTCCTTTTAAGCCAGCCAAGGCCTGGACCACCACTCTTTCCACTTCACGTCGCTCAGAGCGGCTGCAGGCAGGGGGAAGGCTGAGGCCACGGATGCTGCGGCCTGTGCGCACGCGGGAGGACAGGACGTAGTGTTCGTCAAATACGCCTGAATGGATCTGCAAGATAAGGAACAACCAGGAATAAAATAGAATCAAGTGGAACTCTGAGAATCCCATTTACATGAAGAGATAAAAACAGACGTGCACCTTGGAGGCATCCAGGTCAGTGGGGTGCTTCATAGCCTTTGGGTCATAGCCATTGTGTCTATCCTTGATTACAGGATCAAAGATTTCAGCAAACACCTGCAACAGAGAAGTCAAGGGTGTTTAAGAGAGGAGAGGCACAATCAGATCTTGTAGAAAAGATCAGCTTATACAGTAAAGATTTAGATTTCTCCAAGCTGGCTTATGTTGTTTAGTAGTGGATTGGTGCTGGTCTAGCTAGCAGACCAACATAGTGGTACCCTTCACCAGCATAACTTCTGATGAAGATAGATAGCTGACCAACATAGTCATACCCTTCATCAACAAAACGTCAGCTGAAGCAGGATGACTAAGGAAGTCTGCTGGTTAAGAAGCCAGCATCCCAAATACAATGCATGCTGTTGACCAGCTGGTCTTTTCAGCAAGGGTTGAACAAAACTTTCTTGAGAAGAGAAGTTGAATATTTTATCACATGAAAAGTGCATTTAGGTATTTTGAATGTATTGCTGTACCTCATAACTCTCCTCGTCACCAGCAACCATCCCGACTGTCTTGATGAAGGGATGACCGGGGTTGTCCACACCAGTCTGAATGCACTGGTCAAGAGTCCAGTTGTTTGGGGTAACCTTGTCCCTCAGCCTGGCATAGATGGCAGGGGTCAGCGCACTGGCCATACAGTTGTTGTGTTTGCGAAGGTCAGGGAAGTCAGCACTGTTGAGGAACACAGTGTCACATCTTGAGTCATGTTCTGTCTTTGACCTTGTGGAAAAAGTGACTGAGAGGAAAATTATGTCCAAGGTGAAGCAATCTTGATGCTGCAGGGAGCACTATAGAAGGTCATTTCAATCTGCAGCTATAAGACTGTTCAACTCATCCACTATGTGAAGAGTAGTCATTAGCCCTGGCCCTGATTCTTCAGTCATATCACGAGACTACACTAGTGTAGACTTTACAGTGGGATTACTACCACAAAGTCTATCCTGGATTATGTCAGTATGGATTTAGAGGATCGCAAAGACTGAAAGTGGCATTTGGGGCAGATGGACTTTTTGTGAACTGGGCCTAAATCCAAAATCTACAGCCATTATACGCCAGAGAAACAAGCGTGCAGCCATCTTTAGAATTTTATGTTTCCATTATGTTTCCGTCCATTATTGCGGTAGCCCTGTATATTTCTATGGCATTGTTGTCAAAGAGTAATTAGCTGGTGAAGTGGGTTTATTTAAGGCTCATTTCCACCGAGCGGTACGTTTTTTTTTGTTTTTTTTTGCCATTTCCATTGTCAGAAGTGGTGAATGGTACCCTAATTTCGAACCGTACCATACCACATTTTTGGCACCCTTCTGTTGGGGTACCTAGCACAGTAGTCCGGTACTAAAGGGTGGAGCTAGACTCACTGCAGAACATTGATTGATCGTCACTTGCATGTGCTTTTTTGGCTGTTTTTCCTTGCAGCCTGCAGCTTTGGCTCAAACAAAACTACAACAGCCAAGAAGCAAGAACAAGATCTGCTGTATGTTGTCCATTGTTGTTTATTGTGAAACAGTTACTGCAGTTTCTCAGCAGATGATTAAGTGGTTTTCAAACTTTATGATGCTAAGGACCCCCAAATATGATGAACATTTTATGGGGTTCCATCTATATATTTTTATGTATGAAAAAACATTAGATAAATAGTAAGTGTGACATTATAAATACAACATATTGTTTCCAAACTTAAATTGGCTATACTTATTGTTGGATGTATAAACCTGAAGAAAAACATGTTCAATTATAAATTATTTGTACAAGTAACTTTCACAATAAATGTATGTAAGCAGCTTACGTACTGCATTAAGAAAACTACCTTACAACCCCAGTGAGCAAGATGGGACTATAGGACTATAGTGAGAAAAACTCACTAGAAAGATACAAAGCAAACAAATACCATTCTGGAAGTATGTACTGTATATGGCAAGAAAGGAGAGAAACATTTAGAAATTAAACAGAGTGTTGTTCGGATGTTCGGTAGACTTTAACCATTTTTTCTTTGTCTTTTTATTGTCTGAAATTTTCTGGGGACCCCTTAAAACTTTCTGGAGGACCCCGGGGGTCCCTGGACCCCAGTTTGAAAACCCCTAGGTTAAGGTATTTGGGTTTAGGGTGTTGGTCTTGGATCAACCTAAAAGACCATCTTGCTTCACAGTAGGTTCCTTCAAGAAAATTCAGTCTTGGACTACTGATCTGATTTGATCTTTGGCATCTATTAGCATGGAGGAGTGTAAAAGAGGTGAGGTGTGGGACAGACGGGACAGACAGGACATAAGCTACTTAAGTGTCATGTTCCTACCCATTTACCTTTCACTCAGTTAACGTGTGTGGCACTTCATCACACAGTATCATGACCTCTACGCCTGATCATATTTTTTTCCATCACAGAACAGGTGCAAGTTAACTCTGATGGAATAGAAACGTATCGCACCTTTCTGGGTGCATTTGATGAACATTAAAAATGTATGCAAGAGTCTAGATATTTATTGTACAATGACTAGCTATATTCCATGCAGTATTATCAATGGGATGTAATTGAATTCACCTGGGAGGTGCTTACCTGGGAGGGTATAGCTTCCTCCTCGTTTCTGCCGAGATGGCAGCACTGTCACTCAAGAGATAACCGGTTGCCACAGCACCAGCTCCAAGGCTCGCCATGAGCAAGCCAGTGGTACGGCTCGACATCATCTTGGCGAATGAGCTTGCCATCTTCACACCGTTTCTTGTCAAAAAGTTCAGATGGGTCAGCTCTGGTAGAATAGAGTGACAAGGTTTTCAGAATGATCATAGCAATGAATACTTTATTTCAGACAATATCAAAGACATTTAGTGTTAGTTAACAGATGGTGCCTGTCCTAAAGTGAAAAGTGTCACCTAATTTGAAATGGCAGCTTACTTGTTTGTGTCTGGTTACCTTATTTAGAGATTGATTTATTAACTCTAATACTTCCTGAACATGCTTGCATCTATTTAGCATAGGTAGTTGCATTGGTTACATTGGTTACTGGTTAAAGACTTGTCCTTTATCAGTTTCTTAAGGACAGTTAAGGAAAAACATTTCTAATGTTTGACAGTTTTCTTAAATACAGGGCATAGTTTAGTAGTCAAGCTAAATATGGTTTTGTCATATTTTGTCAAAGAGAACCAAAGAAAAACTTCACTTCAAATGCAACCCTACAGTTTGCAAACCTACAATTAACCACACTAAAGACAATCCCCAAAATATCAAGAGCATTGGTCAATCAATATGGGTTTCTCGAAGGCATATTCTTAAACTTTAACATTTGGTGACGTCTTTGACAAATCCAACCCCGTTGACACTACTGGGAAAGTGAAAGTGTTATTAATAGACTAGCAGGCTACGTGAAGTGTTTGGACGAAGCCCCAACTGGCATTGGTCTGTCCTGGGGCCTCGTGCTCAGCTGTGACATTCTGAACCGGTCACACAAGTGTTCACAATACCCGACTAGAATCTGTCAGCCTGAACTCAGATCTACATAAAACAGCAAAACCACGAACGCTCTGTGATACTTATGAGCATGTGGCCCATCAGCACTACACTGTGGTTTAAAGGCTATTTCTTGGCGGAGTTGTGGGGGATTATTAGGCTTTTAACTCAAGGATTAGTCTATAATGTTTGAACACCATTAAATAATAATCTAGTTGTTAGAGTTTGATATCTATAGCTGGTATAATCTAGTTGTCTGATTAACCTGGCATTGCATGAATGTTGTTAGCTCTTAGACAAATTGCTTTTGCAAGTATAAAAGCATCTGTTAAATGCATAAATGTAAATGTTAGATGGTAGAACTACTGTATAATGTCTTTAAAGATGGCACAGTGATTCCACGATATGCTTCTTGTTGAAATAGTAACCTATGCCGTATGGGTATCTGCAATGTATTTTACAGTCAGCTTTTACAATTAATCAAAACTTCTATCAAGTCTTCACTGCAGTGCACTTTGTAAATACCCAAGCAAAAAAATAAACAGAAATAGTTAATGGTTGGCTCTACCACACTGTACCTGGCATTCTCAATATTTCAGTTAAATGAAGTTAGAATAATGAAAACCATTTCTTACCAGCCAACGGAGTTCCTTATTCTCAAACTTAGCTTTAGTTCTCTCTGGATAAAGATCTAGACTCAAGTGATTTTATGATTAAGTAGTAGAAGAGAGTTTTACCTGTAGAGTCTCCTCTGTTACAGTAGGCTGTGTCAGGAAGCTCACAGTCTGTGGGTGAAGCTGGCGGTCCTCCCAGGATATGGGATTAGAAGCCGACCTGATGGCCAATCCTCTTCCACGTAAGTGCCAGGTCATAACCCATGTCTGGCGTCCGGCTTGTCCTTGAGACCTGCCGCCATGCTCCAGCATTTTGCACTGTATGCAACCTCTTAAATAGAACCACTATCAGGTCTTTAAAACTTATTAGTCTTACCTGGAAAAGTGGGTTTCTACAGTACAGCCAGAATTATAGATAGACAGATTGATATATCTAATTGATCTTTTGAACGCATAATAGAAAAGAAGCATACAGAAAATAAGACAAAAAAGTTTTATTTCATAGTTTATAGTTACATCAAGGATATGTGTACATCGGTGATTTAAAAAAGACATGTATGTGAATTCATATATGAAAAGAGGTAAAGACACTCCTTCACGAAGTGTACATGAGTCAACAACATTGTTTAAATAAAAACAACAATGCAGGGCTGCTTAAAGTTCTCAATCACTGTGTTTTCAATGACTACATTTTCCAGGTCGAAGTTAAAATAAACATCTATATAAACAATTAAATAGACAAGGAACTGTACATATTCTGCTGAAACTATGTTTGAATTAACCAAACAACAGTAATCCGTTTCTCTTTGTACAAAAACAGACTTAACTCTTTCCCCGCCATTGACGGAAATCTCTGGTTTACCGTTATACGGTAGGGGGCGCTATGATGCAACTTCTGAAAGAGTACTGAATCTCCGAATCAAAACACAGGAGAAGCAGAAACAAGCAATAACATATACATGCCTAATGTTACTGAATTAAATGTCGACCCAGGACAAGCTATAGGAATGTGAACCTCAACTCTAATGAATCCAATTCAGATGTACACTATATTGCCAAAAGTATTGGGACACCCCTCCAAATCATTGTATTCAAGTGTTCCAATCACTTCCATGGCCACAGGTGTATAAAATCAAGCACTAGGCATGCAGACACTTCTACAAACATTTGTGAAAGAATGGGTCGCTCTCAGGTGCTCAGTGAATTCAAAAGCGTGGTACCGTGATAGGTTGCCACCTGTGCAATAAGACCATTCGTGAAATTTCCTTACTACTAAATATTCTACAGTCAACTGTTAGTGGTATTATAACAAAGTGAAAGCAATTGGGAACAACAGCAACTCAGCCATGAAGTGGTAGGCCACGTAAAAATCACAGAGCAGGGTCAGCACATGCTGAGGGTCACAGTGCACAGAAGTCACCAACTTTCTGCAGAGTCAATAGCTACAGACCTCCAAACTTCATGTGGCCTTCAGATTAGCTCAAGAACAGTGCATAGAGAGCTTCATGGAATAGGTTTCCATGGCCGAGCAGCTGCATCCAAGCCTTACATCACCAAGTGCAATGCAAAGTGTGGGATGCAGTGGTGTAAAGCACGCCGCCACTGGACTCTTGAGCAGTGGAGACATGTTCTCTGGAGTGACCAGTCAGGCTTCTCTGTCTTGCAATGCGATGGATGATGGAACGGTACTTGCCTGACTGCATTGGCCCCTTAGTTCCAGGGAAAGGAACTCTTAATGCTTCAGCATGCCAAGACATTTTGGACAATTTCATGCTCCCTACTTTGTGGGAACAGTTTAGGGATGGCCCCTTCCTGTTCCAACATGACTGCGCACCAGTGCACAAAGCGTCGGTCCATAAAGACATGGATGACTGCGCTTGGTGTGGAGGAACTTGACTGGCCTGCACAGAGTCCTGACCTCAACCTGATAGAACACCTTTGGGATGAATTAGAGCGGAGACTGCGAGCCAGGCCTTCTCATCGAACATCAGTGCCTGACCTCACAAATGCGCTTCTAGAAGAATGGTCAAAAACTCCCATAAACACACTCCTAAACCTTGTGGAAAGCCTTCCCATAAGAGTTGAAGCTGTTATAGCTGCAAAGGGTGAGCCCTACGGATTAAGAATGGGATGGCATTAAAGGCAGGCGTCCCAAAACTTTTGCCAATATTGTGTATTCTTTGACAAAAACATAATTTTCTCAGCTTTTTGCTCAAAATGTTTTTTTATGAAACTTACCCATATTCAAGTATTGAAGTTAGAATAAAGTGCTTTTTTTTTAAAGCAGAGGCTCTGTTCTTTTGATATATTGCATATTCAGATATTCACACAACAAAATATTCTGAAAGCCATGAAACTTTTGTGAAAATTATCATAAATGTTGACGGTGGCTGGCAAATTTTTTCAAAAACGCTGGCAGGGAAAGAATTAAAATGTACACCAAAAAGTACCATCTTTTGCTGTGTAAATACCATGGGGAACAGATATGGTAATAAATCAGTACAAAAGTACCTTGGCATTACCATCACTGTATCATGGTACATTTTAACAGTGTCATTAACTCTTTCCCTGCCATTGATGAGATTTTCCAGATATTCATACAACAAACTATTCTGCAGGCCATGAAACATTTGTGAAAATGATAAAAATATCTTGTCGCAGGCTGGCAACTTTATTAAAAACGCTGACGGGGAAAGAGTTTAGTGTAGAATGTATGTTACAAATGCTTCAAACAATAGAAACTGCTATTATTAATCCATAAGTTAAAGACAAAATGTTAAAATATAGTGAAAATTAATTTTGTGGTTTTGAAAGGTTATATTTAATACAGATTCATGCAAACACATGCCAAAAATATCAAATATTTCTACAAACAAAAACATGCTAAATGAGCAAATGCAGCCTCATGGCAAAATGCAGATGCCCTGCTGTGTAAACGAATGATACCTAACATTAACAAATTACAAATTTATATATTTTTTGGTAAACAATAAAGGTGCTTGTTTGAGCTTTGACATTTCAGCAAACTCCAGATTAAAGTATTGACATGATTGTCATACATACAGGCAGATTTTACTGGAGGAGTGATTAAGAAACTTGCTCATCAAAATAGGACCAGCGGCCATCAATCACACACTTGTACACATACAAATATGATTCTCATTATACTATACTAAAAGAATGATCTGACATTTAAAATGGAACTGATATTTTGCATTCAGGTAAAAATATTTCAAGAGATTATCAAATTTATATTAAAATGTATCATGCTAGAAATATGCACTCTGGAATATTATAATTGTACATAATATTTACAAAAAGGCACATTTATACCTGAGTTTACAGCAAAAAAATCACAATACGAAATTCTATGCAATGAAGTAAATATATGGATAGATTGTCATTTCAATAATGGACAGACTTTAGTTCAGGTGGAAGTATAGATTCCCATAAGTTTCTTACTTGATATCTGTGTCTGGTGTAAATATGATCACCACGTTTAGTTGGCAGGAGGGAGTCTTGGCTCAATCTTCAGAGATAATTCATAAAGTGTGTCCTCGTCCATTACAAGAGTCTTGTCAAGGAGGAACTGTGTTACCTGAGAGAAGAACAGTCAGTCATAACAGGACTCCACACTTGGTTCAATTGCTTAGTCGATGCAATTTGTTGTGTAAAATTGAAAACCATGTCTTTAACCTTATAAGGCCTACTGCATCATATTTGATACACACATTTCCAAGGCCTAAATGATCAACATGATCAAAAATTGGTCTACTACATGCCTTCTATCGTCTGATTGATAGATCTTACTTTTTTTTAGCAAGTAAAATCCTTTTAGTAAATTTTTTTGCTGTAAAATCTTTACTGATTTTTAGTAATGCATACAGATAACAATATTATTAGTAATATTTCAAGATGAACACTTACTGGACTGAAGTAACTTATGCTTACTTAATTATCCATGCATCATGTTAAAAAGTATCAAATATGATCCATTAGGCTTTTGAGGATGGTTTATCTGTCAATCATCATTGTACTGCATTGCATTATATGTTTTAAAACTACAGAGCTTTGATGCATTATGTTCTAATCATTAAATATTACATGAAATGGGGGGTACTTAGGGAAACGTTGCCATGTGGCAATGCTGTACCACAATGGAAAATGGTCAAAAAAGTAGTTTTTCTATGAAATTATGATTTTCCCTATGATAATCCCTATCATTCAAAAAAAAAAAAAAAACCTTGAGAAGATATGTTTAGAAATTAGGTTATTAGAGAGTCTTCTGGAGCACTTCAACAAGTGTCTTCCGTGTGAGGGTGACGGGGGAAAGAGAGTTTTGGAGGGACATTCAAATGTCACAGAGCGCATTTAGGCCACACCCACACAGGGGAGGAAACCAATCGAATCGATGTCTTGATTTCTGTTGAGACATTCAGATGGTAGAGTCAGAATGAGAACATGGATCCATCATGCCTTGTTACCACTGTGCAGGTTGGTGGTGGTGGTGTAATGGTGTGGCGGATGTTTTCTTGGCACGCTTTAGGCCCCTTAGTGCCAATTGGGCATCGTTTAAATGCCATGGCCTACCTGAGCATTGTTTCTGACCATGTCCATCCCTTTATGACCACCATGTACCCATTCTCTGATGGCTACTTCCAGCAGGATAATGCACCATGTCACAAAGCTCGAATCATTTCAAATTGGTTTCTTGAACATGACAATGAGTTCACTGTACTAAAATGGCCCCCACAGTCACCAGATCTCAACCCAATAGAGCATCTTTGGGATGTGGTGGAACGGGAGCTTCGTGCCCTGGATGTGCATCCCACAAATCTCCATCAACTGCAAGATGCTATCCTATCAATATGGGCCAACATTTCTAAAGAATGCTTTCAGCACCTTGTTGAATCAATGCCACGCAGAATTAAGGCAGTTCTGAAGGTGAAAGGGGGTCAAACACAGTATTACTATGGTGTTCCTAATAATCCTTTAGGTGAGTGTATGCATGTATGTATGTAGTCTGCTATACTGTTATAAAGATCTCATTGATTTACATCATAACCTATCAGTTTCATCTCACTTTCTGGCCGTATCTGTATCTGCACTAAATTGCATATTTTTGCTCAGTTTTGGCCTCTGAATAAAATTGAGCTGTTTTTCCTTCATATTCTCACTATATGACTATATGAGTCATAAAAGCGTGATGCATAAAATATAAACAGTTCCATTTCAGAAAACATTCTGACTATTCTTTCATAAGTCAGGCTGTACAGGGTTAAAGGTGTGCATGAGCAATGTAGTGTGCACTTGGCCTAAAAGCGATTCTGTATGAACTGCTTCCATAAGGTCAAGGCTGTACCTTGGGTTGCAGTTCTATCCTGTAAGGCGCCTGCTGAAACTGCCGGATCTCTCGTATTATGTGTGAGATCTGTGAGGTACAACAAAAGCACATTTGAAGACAGCTCTTTACTGATGACTACAACATGTGAGCTCTTTCAAAATCCTGACAGCATCCTGAGCTCAGAATGGTATAAACTGGAGTATTGAGCATTTACCATCCTCATTTTAGAGAAGTTGACGAGCCCCTCCTCTGTGAAGTTGGGCGTTCCTTCCTCGATAAACGCCAAATCTGTCAGGTACATGCCCAGATACGGCACACACGGAGGGTTACAGCTGTGGGTTAAATACGACACCAAAAAGTGTTACAGTGTAAGCGGATGTATTCAGTGTAAAACTAACATACACAAACTTACTTTTTCAGAGTTTCCCTCAGGTTCTTAAACCTCCCTTCAGATGAAACTATCTTCTGCAGCCTGTCCATAAGAGCTTTGGTCTGACAATAAACAAAATCCATGCATGGTTAAAATGGACAAAATACACAATATTATGGAATCGCTGATGCTTTCTCAACCCACCTGTTTGCAAACCTTGGCCCATGTCTTCTTTAGCCTGTAGATGGCGCTGCGGTTCAGTGTGGACGTGATCTCCAGGACGCCGTTGTAGTTGTTGAGACAGCGGCATATATCAGCCACAGCCAGCCACTTCTCAATGGAGTTGGCTCTGGAGCTCACATCACATTGAGCCATGATCTGAGATGCCACCAGATTACTCATCTATTGAAAAAAATTATCATTAATTTATACTCAGTTGACTTGCTCTGATACACATGAAGGAATTTAACCCTTGTGCATCCTTAAGGACTTTTTCAGGACATTTTGCCAACTGTATACATTTTGGCAGTAGCACTTTATTTTTCAGTCCTGTTCCCCATGTACATACTCCGGATTTATTATAGTTATTGCAATAACTGGGTAACTAGGTACTAACCCTAAACTTACCCCTAAATCTAAAATTAACCAACCTTATATTATCAGAAAAAAAACTGTTTTGTACCTGCATCAGCAAAGTACTCACAGAAATTAACTAGTTTAAGTTAGATTGTTACTTGTTTATTTACATTCTACTCCTGACACTACTCATTTAGCCCATTTAATAATTAATCACTGGAAATTACGTGGACTTTTTGTCCAAAAGTGTGCACATTTGGAGAAATATGTATTCACATATTTACCTCATATTTCTTTAGATAGAATAGAACCATCATTTCTTAATGATTCGCAGAAAGACAATTCTCTGCCAAATTATCGGTCAGTATTACGTCTTAATAATTCCCACATTATGCGGTGACGGTAAACTTCTGCATTCTGTCTCATAATAGAGATAAAAAGAATTCAGCAGAGGCAGGCAATCAATGTCTGGGAATTCAACATGTTTTATAAAATATATATTTTATATAAAATAATATTCATAAATCAATAATAAACTAAAAACTTCAACAATAATCTGCCACGGGTCTTCTTTAAAATGAGACCAAACTTAAGGCTGTGCTCTAAAGCTGGCAGTTTTTTGACACGGACACAGACACATGTTCTCGAAGGACCTCAGAGAATCTTTTAAATGGATGCACAAGGGTTAAAAGCATGTAAACGCTGCTTAATATCGGCTTAAAAATGTGATATATACAAATTTGTATATCTATATAAGGATTTATATGGGGGTTCATTCAAATGGGGGTTTGTGAGTTGATGAAAAGCTACTAATTAATTATTACTGAATGCAAAATTAAATAAAGGCAGCGGTGCAAATAGCGATAGATGCTATTTACACAAACTGTTAACAGCAACTAGATTCTATTTACACGAAGTAAAAATAACATTTTCTTAGCGATAGATGATATTTGATGATATTTTAAAAGTGCAAATAGCTGTAGATGTCATACTAAGTGAAAATAGTGATATATTCCGTTTACAGCATGTAAAAGTAGCAGTTCTTTGCAATATGTGTAAATAGTAATTACATGTAATTTATACTTTATTTTGACAGATATACTATTTGCACCTCAGTATTGTTGTACATTAACAGGATGCAATAATAACAGAGTGTAAATTATTATTTTTATTTATTAAATGAATGCCGCGTAAAGGGACACTAAAAGCCCTCCCTACACCGACCCCTACCCCTACCCGATAAATGCTTTTATTATTATTAAACATTTTGTTCTTCATTTTTACTGAAAGTAAATGCCTTTCTGATGAGATAGTGATGAGAAAAGAGAGAAGAGCGAGCTCGGCAAAAGTGGATTCGAACCCGTGTTGATCACGTCAAAACAATGATCCATTAGCCATACGCTGTACTGACTGCGCCGCTGAAGACATTAAATCACAAGCGTTTTTTTTAAATGTTGTTTGGCACAACCAGCCATTGTTAGGCCGAGCCAACAAGGCACACTATTTGCACATGGTGTAAAAAGACACTCCGTTAAATATATGGGGCTCGCAATATATCACTTAGTATGATTATCAAATCAAAGGCCGCAATTTAATTAAATAACTGTATTGTCGGATATAGTTGTACTATAAAATAAAAACAGAATATTTGATAATTCAATCTGAAACCTGTAGCACACTTCATTATTACATTATTATAACTACCAAATATTATTCTTTTTATTTTACAGTACAACTGTAATATATTTCTCTTCTAATAATTAAAGATAAAAAATACATCTAATAATAATTATTATTATTATTAACATCCGTGAGTATGCAAATGAGTCATTTTGAAAGAACTTTAAATCTCTGGGACTTTTTACTTTTATTCCAAAAGCTTCTGCTTAAATGACTAAAATGAGCTTTGTAGACAAATCTTAATTGTGCAAACACATTCAGTCAGTATTATTGTTTGATCTTTTGATGTTTTTAGATGATCATCTTTTGCCCACATCATTGAAGTGCTGACTGGTCTTCATAATGTACGGAGTCCTTTCATTTTTGTCCGTTTTCATCCAGCCTTGACCAAGAAACTCCCTAGAAAGACATCAAACATCTTTATCAAACACTATCAAATGGTCTATAGAATAATCAATAGAGTATTCATTTATGCTCTGATGAAATACTCACTCGTATGGAATATTCCGGAACACAATATGGTCCAGTAGAGTAATTTGTTCTGCTAGTTCCATTGCCGACAGTGACTCAAAACATTCGACCCTCGGACACTCGGACTGCAAAACACGCGCAAAATTACACAGGGATAAAAGAAATACATCCAGGGCCTAAAACTAACCTTTTTGCCACACCTGCCAATGGCCGGTGACTTAAGCAAATACTGGCCATAAATATTTTTTACTGACCATGAAAAGCTAGCAGTTATGATGCAAGTAATGGCCTCGTATTGCTCCCTGTCCCAACTTTTTTGGAATGTGTAGCTCTCATGAAATCCAAAATGAGCCAATATTTGGCATGACATTTCAAAATGTCTCACTTTCAACATTTGATATGTTATCTATATTCTATTGTGAATAAAATAAAAGTTCATGAGATTTGTAAATTATTGCATTCCTTTTTTATTCACAATGCACAGTGTCCCAACTTTTTTGGAATCAGGTTTGTAAATTGTCAAGGCCCGTAAACTTTCCCAAGCGTTGTTCATGTTCGTTCATGTTCATGCATTGTTAGAATTCATAAAAATGTTACCATCCAGCTGGCGATTGACACCGTTTCATTTATTCGCCAACGCGGATTTTTACTCGCATCTGGCGCTTGGCGAGTGTTAATTTTAGGCCCCGAATACATCTATACACACTTCAGTGCATTGACACTAACCATTTGGACAATATCCTCGATCTTCAACTGTGAATCATCTTGCTCTTCTTGAGAAAGTGCGCTGGGGAAAGAGTAAAGGAGCAGTTCACCTAAAACGAAAACTATGGCATTGAATTATTTATCCAACACATATATTTGCTCCCCTATAGACAAGGCCGGCATTTGCTATAGGCGATCTAGGCAGTTGGCTAGGGCGACAATTGTGTTGGGGGCGCGGGCACCCTCTAGTGTCACCTGTAGCGTATGGACGGTGCTCATAAATGATCAACGGACCAATACTTTGATTATTTATAATGACTCAAGCAAGACCGGCGCCGTGAAGTCAACAGACTGACAGGTTAACGGTGCTAAAAGGACACAAACCATGCTCGTGCAGCTCACCGTCACAAACAGCCCCTCCCTCACACATACCAAGGGACATCCGAACACATTATATGACTTTTAACTCAGTTATTTTTCATTTTAGGTGTGCTGTTCCCTGTATATATGCATGCTTTTTGTTATAACCATTTTAGATGTGTTTGATAGGTTAGAAACTTATAGCCAGTGAATGCTTAAGGAAGGATGGCGTCAATCCTCGCCATTCCTTTAACTCTTGGGTTAAAACCCCCATGTTTGGTCTCGAAATCTTTGTCTCGCAATTTGTAGGCCAGCTAGGCGGGTTGTGGGGTGCTCATAGCACCGACTCTTTCTTTCATGCCAAAACCCCAAAGTCTGCCCATCTGTGAGAGTCATAAAACATGTTAATGAGGCGAGACCCAAGACAAAGGGAGATCTCCCGCTTCTGAGTTCCTTCGCTCTGATGGGCTGTTCCGACCAAAGAGACGTGCCCCGTCGCGGCCCTTTAAAATTGGGCCACAGACGGCTTGCTCGCTCTCTTGTTCTTCTCTTGTCTCTCTCTCCGGCTTCTTCTCTCTTCTCCTCTTCCTCTTCTCCATCCTTCAACGGATCTCATCACACAAAGGAACCAAAGTTGAATTTCCCGCGGACTCCAAGGAACCACCCGGCAAGATCGAAACACGGACCGGATCGCGGAATTCCCCTAAACGCACGAGCTCACAACCAAGGAAACATATGCAAGTATCCCTTAAGCTGTCGTTATAAAGTTTTGAGCTTATACCAATAAGCTGGACTGATTTCTTGCTGGTGCTCGATCGTTTGTGTCGATAGTATTACCGTTGTTTTCTCTCTCTCTCACTCCCTCTGTTTCTCTCTCTCTCTCTCTCTCTCTCTCTCTCTCTCTCTCTCTCTCTCTCTCCTTCCTTCTTTCAGTTAATTTGTGTATGTTTGTTTATTGTTTGTTGATTTATTAAAATATATATATTCACACGTGATTACGCTTGGTTTGCTCATACATAGGTCACTTTTACGGTGAACCGACCCTGTTACAAACTAAAAGAAAGATATTTCTCCTGGCCAGAGAAACGTTGTTTAAGAGTTATTAAAAGGGAGATAGTTGGTGGACAATTATCCGGCCTTTGAACTCAATTCTAGAATCAAAGAAATTTCTAAAAGTTGAATCAAGCCCTAGATATTAATAATTGTTTTAATCCGTTTTAATCAATTGTTAATATCAAAATTCCCCTCTGTGCGGATCTGTGCATGTTTGATCGTAACACGATTAAACGCATGCATAAATCCCGCACCTTTTCCCCTGGGGCTCGATATTTGTTACACACCCTTAGGCCTAATTCCCTTTAATCATAGAATTAGAACAAGCGAAATAAAACACATTGTTTATTAAACATGATTGTCCTAGGGCGCCCCCTCAGCCACACATTGAATTACTTGTCAACCTGATTATTAGATGAACCCAATCTCGCCTAGGGCAACCAAAGAGCTAGAGCCGGCCATGCCTATAGAACACATTTTATCATTTAAATCCAGTTCATAAAATCCCATAGTCTTCCACACTACCATTCAAATGTTTGGGGTCAGTAAGATTTTGTTTTTGGAAAATAAATGAATACTTTGATACAGCAAGGATGCATTCAATTGATCAAAAGTGACAGGAAAGACATTATGTTACAAAATATTTTTCAAATAAATGCATGCTCTTTTGAACTTTGTATAAATCATGGGGGGAAAGTATCAGTTATGAACTGTTTTCAACACTAATAATAATCAGAAATGTTTCTTGAGCATCAAATCATCATATTAGAGTGATTAGTGAAGGATCATGTGACACTGAAGACTGGAGTAATGATGATGAATTCACAGGAATAAATTACACTTTAACATATATTCACATAGTAAAGAGTTATAGACTATTTCACTATTTTTACAGTATTTTTGATCAAATAAATGCAGGGTGAGCAGAAGGAACTTCTTTCAAAAACATTTAAAAATCACAGTAGTGTACACACTTCAACTAACACAAGGTGAGAAGGGGAATTGGTGAATTATCCCACCCATCTATCATTGAGACATTAAACTACTTCTCTCAGATTTGTAAAGATTTATCTGGAGTCTGGAGTGTGTTTCACCTCAGTATGTTAGCTGCGGCCTTCCTCTCCTGCGGCAGAAGATCTGGATCTCGCAGCACCTCCTCCAGCAGAGCGACCACGGCCGTCGTCAGCTCTGCGTTCATCTCAAAGTCCTGCAAGCACAAGCACATGGAGTTGCAACGACCAGAAGTAAAACAGGGCTGTATGATGCAGTGGCCAGAAAGGTTGGAAACTCATGAGTCGTGAGAATCACTGCTGTGTCCTTGTCAACTTCAGGTCGCTCCAGGCAGGATGTTCCTGTAATTCATGCATTTATGGCCATAAAACCTGAACATCCTTCAGAAATCATTCTAATATGCTGATTTGCTGCTGTTTTCAGGATTCTTTGATAAATAGAAAGTTCAAAAGAATAGCGTTTATTTGAAATAGAAATCTTTTGTAAAATTATAAATGTCTTTACTGTCACATTTGATCAATATTATATGGAATCTTAGTTCCATAACTGAATGAAAAAAAAAAGGTTTTTTTCTCTCTCGCGATTATAAAATCGCAGTTATAAAGTCAGAAATACAACATATAAGCTTTAATTGTAAGAAAATATTAGAAATGTGAGCTGACTTTTCCCTCAGAATTGCAAGTTTATATCACACAATTCGGAGAAAAGGGATGTATGGGATATAAACTCGTAATAAAAATAGAAAAAGTCATAATTGTGAGATAACAAGCTTCCATAATATTATGCATGTTTGTTGAATAAAAGTATTAATATCTTTCAAAAGAAATCTTACCGACCCAAAACTATTTAACAATAATGTATTTAAACATTTTTCAGTTTTCAATTATCAAAGGGCATTTGAGTAAATATCCAAGACAGTACTATTTGTATAGTGCTTTTCACAATATATATTATTTCAAAGCTTAGTTTGTAAAATACTGATTTGAGTTTAAGCAATTTATAGGTGCTATATCAGCCACATTGCTCTCTAGAAATCAGCATCAGTTATTCAAATAGTCATACATCAGATAAAAGCATCTGCTAAATGCCTGCTTGCTAAAACTGTTGTGAGCCAGAAGTATGGTACATACAACAATGGATTAACCACCAGCTTCCTTCAACTGCACTGCATGCTAAAAGATGGAATAGATGTGACTGGATGCATGTTCCTGACATGTTAACAGCACGGGGCCCTTGGGGATCCGCTGACATTTCAGCGCAGTCACTACTGCACAGGATGAAGGACTGAAGCTCAAAGCAGGCCTGACAATGAGGTGTGAGGCCACGTCACAGCAGCTGTGTCAATAGACCTGTCCTGATACACTCACATGCTGAACGCATGAAACACAACTAATAGATCATATAATCATGCACAGGTACAACAGCAATGCAAATCTACTGTTTGAGTTGAATGACATTTTGTTTACTTTAAAAAAGAGGGTTTGTGAGTTGATGAAAAGTTAATAATTATATTGAATGTCAAATTTAAATAAATAAATGGGGCTGCATGATAATGTGGCAGGCTGAATTGCAATATAATTATCAAGTCAAATGCTGCAATTGAAGTAATTGTAGTCTGATGCGCTGCAAGCTTCAGAGTGAAGTGCGTACTGCATTTCATTATTATAATTAAATATAAATAAATACAAAAACCGTGAACAGTGCACTCAAAGAAATGTAAGATTTACGCATTTCAATTAATAGTAAAATTCCATCGAATTGAATTGAATAATTCTTGCATATTTTAATTAGTACTGTCAAACGATTAATCACATCCAAAATAAAAGTCTGTTTACATAATATGCGTGTGTACTGTGTAAAATTATTATGTATATATAAATACACACACATGCATTAGAAATTTATATATATATATATATATATATATATATATATATATATATATATATATATACATGCAAATGTTTCATATATATATGTGTGTGTGTGTGTGTGTGTGTGTGTGTGTGTGTGTGTGTGTGTGTGTAATTAGATTACTGTACAAATTACTCTCTCTAAAAAGCACCAGTTGAACAATACAAGGATAGACATGAAAATGCTCTTTTAACTCTTTCAAATAAATAATAGAAAATTGCATAAATTATTCTTGAACTGACTAACTGAACTGTGTATTTAAAGGGAGAACATTAGATGTTACATTTTGATGTCAAATCTACTTGTTTTATATAGAATTGTTCTATAGTCCATACTGCATTTAATGCAATTACATCACAAGAAACTGTAATTAAATTACAGTAATTATGCATTACACCCATAACTGATGTAATTGATTGTGTCATTAAATTATTGAATTGAATATTAACTTCTCAGGGGTTACTTCAAGTAAATATTTTATGTCTAAACCCATTGTTTTATTACAATAAACCATTCTAGTTGCAAGTCCCTAAGAAAATACTAGTAATATAAGGTAACTACATGGGTTAAGGTTAGGTTTAGGGTTAGTACCTAGTTATTACCCAGTTATTGTAATTACTATAATAAGCACATGGGGAACAGGACTGTAAAATAAAGTTTTCTAAGGATTTCTACCCTATTCACCTGTGGCGTCCTCCGTATAAGTCGTGTCTCTATTATAAATGATAAATCGCTCAAGGAACTGAAACTGGCAGGCTGGAAAAGTCACACAAACCTGCGAGTGTTTAGAAACCCAGTGGCGCAGAACGTTGAGCACTCTGTTGGTGGCGGCCCTGCGGATGAGGAACTCTTTATCGTACGATTTCTCTGGGTTGGTAAATCCTGAATGAGAGACAGTAGGAGAATCGTGTCAGCGTGGCAAGGAAGTGAAACCCTCTGCCTGGAGCTGTGTCACGACTGAACAAAGACCCGACGGGAGATCAGTTTCAGCGGCGAGGGGAGCTGTCGGACCCCATCAGTGTGGTCTAACCTTGCGGGCTGCTGTGTCCAGCTGCGGCGGTGGCGATGGCGAAGGCGGACGCGGGGGACACGGCACAGCGAGAGCTCTCGGGAGACTGACCTATGAGGACACGACGAGAGAAAAGCACTGATAAACAAGATAACTCAAAGGGAAAAGTTCATGAGTATTTCTTCCTGGAACACTACATATTTAAAAAAAAAAAATTGTGTACAGTGTAAACATATTCTAACTCAAATGTTTTTCCCAATCCATGCAGACCATTTATTAAAATTAAGATAATGCAACTTCATGAGGTGCATTCTGGGACGCTTTTTAAACGGTATTGAAGCTGTTCACAAGTATGCTGGACACTGGTTTAAAAAAAATCAAATCATTTTGTCATGTGAAAATGAGAAACATATCATTTGCACTAAAACTACATTTTGTGTTTGTTCTAAGAAACATCAACTAATGTGAACTTCAGGGGAAACCAAAATGCTTCTGAAGTGTACAGTATGTGTATTTTATAACCTGCAGGTTGTCGGTAGCGAAGGTGTCGTGGTGTGGATGGCGAGCGGCATGGAGACATGTCTGCAGAATCACTGGACGTGGACGTCTCAGGAATGAACTTGTCCAACGATACTGACTCTAGAACAGCTGCAGCAACATCACACAACCTCAGTCAATGTAGAATTATTATCATAAAAGGAACAAAGAAAATAGGACATTTACAATTTATCTGTCTGTCTGTCTGTCTATCTATCTATCTATCTATCTATCTATCGATCGATCTATCTATCTATCTATCTATCTATCTATCTATCTATCTATCTATCTATCTATCTATCTATCTATCTATCTATCTATCTATCTATCTATCTATCTATCTATCTATCTATCTATCTAGCTATCTCTACAATATGGAGAGAATTTGAGGCTGAACAATAGCAGACACACAACAACGCTCACCACGTCGAATACTCCGTCGCAGCTTCCCACAGAAAGCATCTATACGTGGCAGCTCCCCGCCCTCCTCTGGGGTGGAGGGGCTGAGCTCGGGGGAGCTGGGGCCCCGGCTGAGGTCCAGAGGGGCCTTGGTGCAGGTGGGGGGAGGGGAGGAGAGGACGGGGTTGTAGGTAGACGTCGGGCTGCTTGCTGCAGAGGAAGTGGCCGTCGACAGGTCCAAGGCTCCGCCCTTACAGCTCACAGGAGAGCTGAGGGACAGCTTTCGGGAATGGATGGGGGAAGATGTGCGCAAGGGGATGGAGAGGGGCGGAGGGGAGGAGAACTTGCGACAAAGCCGGGGGGATTTGTTGTTCAGGTGCTCTCCGCTCCAGGGGCCTTGGTTGGTGGCGAAGAAAAGCTCGAGGGACCTAAACCATCAACGCAAGATGGAAACAAGTGAATAAATGCATCTCACAACTAGAACTTGCCTTCTGGAAATACCAGTTTATGTTTAAAAGCACATATTAACTTTCAAATAAAACCCTGCTTCACAACAGATATCATACATATAGAAGTCTTAAAGGTACAGTAGCAAAAACAACCTGTTTAACCGGGACAGAAGAAAGTGACATCCTGTTTTGTTTTATTTATTTTACAAAAGCACAATGTGCCAATCACCAAAGCTGGGCAGAACAAGACTTCAGTCAGAGTGCAAAAACTAAGCTCTACTCAAGTTTTATTTTTCATTATTCTGTTTTGTACTTTTATAACAGAAGAGATGCTTTTCAGTTATGTAACTGATTGTGATTAGTTTTTTAACCAAAAATATGGCCTATGCAAAAGTGCATTCTGTTTACTGCTTACTGCTTAATACACTAGAGGAGGATATACTGTAAAACTACCTCATCTATCTTTCTATCTATCTATCTATCTATCTATCTATCTATCTATCTATCTATCTATCTATCTATCTATCTATCTATCTATCTATCTATCTATCTATCTATCTATCTATCTATCTATCTATCTATCTATCTATCTATCTATCTATCTATCTAAGATCTTCCCTTTTAGAAATACCAGTTTGTGTTTTAAAACACACATTAACCTTAAAATAAAAATGTGCATATACAAACCCGATTCCAAACCAGTTGGGACACTGTACAAATTGTGAATAAAAAAGGAATGCAATAATTTACAAATCTCATGAACTTATATTTTATTCACAATAGAATATAGATAACATATCAAATGTTGAAAGTGAGACATTTTGAAATGTCGCGCCAAATATTGGCTCATTTTGGATTTCATGAGAGCTACACATTCCAAAAAAGTACCTACAAATATCAGAAAGGAGTTTCTCAGAGAAACACTGCAAAGAGTTTGAAGTTCTCATCATCTACAGTGCATAATATCATCCAAAGATTCAGAGAATCTGGAACAATCTCTGTGCGTAAGGGTCAAGGCCGGAAAACCATACTGGATGCCCGTGATCTCCGGCCCTTAGACGGCACTGCATCACATACAGGAATGCTACTGTAATGGAAATCACAACATGGGCTCAGGAATACTTCCAGAAAACACTGTCGGTGAACACAATCCACCGTGCCATTTGCCGCTGCCGGCTAAAACTCTATAGGTCAAAAAGAAGCCATATCTAAACATGATCCAGAAGCGCAGGCGTTTTCTCTGGGCCAAGGCTCATTTAAAATGGACTGTGGCAAAGTGGAAAACTGTTCTGTGGTCAGACCAATCAAAATCTGAAGTTCTTTTTGGAAAACTGGGACGCCATGTCATCCGGACTAAAGAGGACAAGGACAACCCAAGTTGTTGTCAGCGCTCAGTTCAGAAGCCTGCATCTCTGATGGGATGGGGTTCATGAGTGCGTGTGGCATGGGCAGCTTACACATCTGGAAAGGCACCATCAATGCTGAAAGGGATATCCAAGTTCTAGAACAACATATGCTCCCATCCAGACGTCGTCTCTTTCAGGGAAGACCTTGCATTTTCCAACATGACAATGCCAGAGCACACACTGCATCAATTACAACATCATGGCTGTGTAGTAGAAGGATCCGGATACTGAAATGGCCAGCCTGCAGTCCAGATCTTTCACCGTAGAAAACATTTGAGCATCATAAAGAGGAAGATGTGACACAGAAGACCTAAGACAGTTGAGCAACTAGAAGCCTGTATTAGACAAGAATGGGACAACATTCCTATTCCTAAACTTGAGCAACTTGTCTCCTCAGTCCCCAGACGTTTGCAGACTGTTAGAAAAAGAAGAGGGGATGCCACACAGTGGGAAACATGGCCTTGTCCCAACTTTTTTGAGATGTGTTGATGCCATGGAATTTAAAATCAACTTATTTTTCCCTTAAAATGATAATTTTTTTCAGTTTAAACATTTGATATGTCATCTGTGTTGTATTCTGAATAAAATATTGAAATTTGAAACTTCCACATCATTGCATTCTGATTTTATTCACAATTTGTACCCAGTTTGTGTCCCAACTTTTTTGGAATCGGGTTTGTACAAGTCTTAAAGGTACAGTAGCAAAAACAACCTGATTAACTATAAGGGTCAGACAGAGGGTGGGAAATGATCATGAAAAATTAAATTACGACAAGAAAACTTACTGATATAATAAGAAAATAAAGTCCACAAACATGTAAAACAAAAAAGAGACAGTGGGAGAGACGAAGGATGAGTTACTTGGACTGATCCAGCGCAAGCCTTGTGATCTTCAGGCTGTAGTCTGGACAGATGGAGGAGATGGACAAACGGTTGGACGAATGATACTGAACCCTGCGAGTGACAGTGAGGCAGGAACAGGAGGTTTGTGGGAAGCAGAGGATCGAGGGGAAAAAGTGAGTTATGTGGTCTGGAGACACAGATGGACATCCTGTGTGCATCTTTTAGTGTACTGTAAAAGTTCTGAAAAGTTCTACTGATCAATTGCAATCATTATCAATTATCAGCACAGGTTTGTGTGCTTTGAAATGAGGAACTTTCATCAGTGACGTCACTTTACAGTAGAAAACAAATTATAAAAACTGAGGAAGGACAGTTATTCAAAGCATGCAAGCATTTATTTGCATGTTTATATTTTAAAACTTTCTTTTTTATTGCCTTTCAGTGTGCATGTGTGAAGAAATGAATTTCGTACTTGCAGCCAATTACACAAATTAAAAGATTAATTATTTATCTAAATAATTCTTAGTCGCAGCCCTAATATTACATGAATTAATAACTGTTCAAAAGTTGTTTAATCTTATCACAAATGCTGCATTTATTTGATAATAATTATATATTTTATCAAAGTAATTGAATGAAATAATATTACAATTTAAAATGACTGTTTTATAACTAATTTAGTAAAAATCATACATTTATATTTATGATTTTTTCTGTCATGGCAAAGGTCCATTTTCAGAAGCCATTACTCCAGTTTGAAATAGAAATCATAATTATTTGACTATTATTATTATTATTATTATCATTATTAAAAAACATTATAAATAAATAATGCATCCATGCTGAACAAAAGTATAAATTTCTTCATAAAAAAATCATGAAAAAAAGTGATCCTTTTGAATGGTACTGTGCACAATCAAAGACACCACAATCATCACAATGATGATTGGCATTCAGACAGGGATGAAGAACATGATAAAAACATACCAAAATGAATAGTTTGCATTGGAGTACACATTTAAATTGAGAAAAACTGCTGAGTGACAGGAACTCTAACCTGACAGGTATAGAGGTGAAGGGTTTCTTGTAGATGTCGGCCAGTTTGTCCATGACCACGGCAGCAGTGGTGAAGATTCGGTAGGTGTGGAGGAAGGTGTTGAGGAAGTCGATGGACAGGAAGCGCAGGTCGGTCAGCCTTTCCAGGAGTCTCTCCACGCTGGCGTAACGGATCTGTGGCACCTTGCAGGAGTTCAGCGTCTTACTGAAGCAGATGTCCACGTCGTCTTTGTGCAGTCGGGCATCAGACCTGCGGATCATAGTTACAGATGAGCAACCTGATTTTAAAGTGGAGTGAGAACAACTATTAACATTGAATTCATCTGAACTGATTAAGTGTTAATCTATCTATCTATCTATCTATCTATCTATCTATCTATCTATCTATCTATCTATCTATCTATCTATCTATCTATCTATCTATCTATCTATCTATCTATCCATCCATCCATCCATCCATCCATCCATCCATCCATCCATCCATCCATCCATTGCATCTCACAATAAGATCTTCCTTTCTATAGAAATACCATTAACCTTAAAATAAAACTGTACATACAGAAGTCTTAAAGGTACAGTAGCAAAAACAACCTGACTGAGACTGGTTAAAGGGATAGTTCGCCAAAAAATGAAAATTAGCCCATGAAGGCCTTTATTAACCCCCCGGATCCGTGTGGAGCACTTTTATGATAGATAGATGCACTTTTATGGACTTCAAAACAGAAACAGCCATTCACTGCCATTATAAAGCTTGGAAGAGCCAGAGCATTTAACATTTAACTCCGCTTGTGTTCGTCTGAAAGAAGAATGTCATATACACCTAGGATGACTTGAGGGTGAGTAAATCATGGGATAATTATCATTTTTGGGTGAACTATCCCTTTAAGTCTTGTTATTTTTAACTTAAACTGACACTGCTGGATGACTTCTGCAGAGCAGCTTCATAATTTCAAATTGACACATTTTGTAACATAATCACTGTTACTGAACTGAGTTGAAATAACATTGAAGTGAATTAAGCAGAATAACGACACTATTGTCTTCTGTAGAGCTGCTTTACAGCAGAATCTGAATTTATTTGCATCATTGATTGTTATTTTCCTGTCTATTACTGTAAAGCTGCTTTGAAACTATTTGTATTGTATAAACTTAAAAACTATTAAAAATCATTTTAAGTAATCAAAGTTATGCTGAAATAAAACTAAATATAAATATTAGATGTAGTAAACAAAAAATTTAAATGTTGTCTTAGCAACTAACAGAAACAAAATAAGTTGAAGTACTAAAATTACTTAGATATATTTATAAAATGACTGAAATTAAAGTTAAAACTGAAAATATAAAAGTAGAAGCTCATTCAAAATATGAATAAATGCAATAATAGTAATACTGCTAAATGAATACAAATATAAATGTACTAAAATAACACTGGACTGATTGTGTTTTACTTGATCATGTGAGGCACGGTGACTTTGGAGTTGTCCTCAAACACGCTGGTCATCAAGCCATTGCAGCGAATGTTGTCAATACACTATGTAGACATCATAAAAATAGATGAAAAGTAAAACAGAACAAAATGACTTCACTCTCACACACTAGCAACTGTGATAGAAGTCAAAATGAACAAAATACGGGAGCAGAAAACAATTGTTATCATAGCAGCTGTCTGATTGGGATCATATTAGGGCTTACATTTCCTATTTAAACTCTTTTTATTAAACAGTAGCATGTGAAATTGCAGATAAGTAAACAGATCTAACATTGACCAAAATTTGTATACTGGTTCATCCCTAGGCCAAAGTGTATAACAGACAGCTCTTACTAAATATATTATGCAAAACCATGAAGGCAGTGAAACTCAGAAACTATTTTTGTCAATGCAAATATAATGGAAATTTCTCACTCCTGTTGCTTTTAGCTAGAAAACAACACCCTGCTGTGTAAACCTTGGCTCTTTGGGTTTGACACAATCTGTATGATTTTAATTTTAATTATTTAAAGGTGCAGTGTGTGATTTTTAGTGGCATCTAGCAGTGAGGTTGTAAATTGCAATCAAGATGAGACTAAATATGTACGTCAACAACCTTTTTTTCCATGACTAAAACGAGACGATGACGAGACTGCACCAATGTCCAAAAACGCTGACTAAGACTAAATTAACATGCATTATTGTTGACGAAAAAAGACGAGACTAAAATGTTTTGCATGAGATAAAATCTCTCTTCATTTTCGTCTACAATCGTCTCTGCTTTTTCATCATGAGATGGAATCTGAATGAGTTTGCGCTGTTGCTCAAGTACAGGTCTCCTTAGCCATCCCGTGGCTGCAACACGAAACTACATGGGGCAAGAACACAACACCCATAGACAGTAGTGAACACGAGCGCCGAGCGCAGACGACATTTGGTCGCATTTTATGTACAATGATACTGACAAAAAGTCAGAATGTGTCATTATAACTGACTGGAAGCACAAAAAATATCCTGCGATCAGTGCGAGCCGTCAGTGGGCACCGGCGCTCATGCTTACTATAACTCGCACTGTTGTCATGGTACCCAGGATAAACGCACGCGCACACGCATCATTTTGAGAAATCAGGCTCAATAGAAACAAACACGACTCTCGTCTTTTCTATAAGGTATATGATAAGAAATAATACAATAATACTAATAATAAAACCTCCTGAAGTGAATATTGTGTACTGGTTGTCATGACAACATTGCATGAGGGGCTGCTGAGTCAGTGCTGACCGTGAGATACGTATACATGTCTAAGGTGCTGACGGCTCGCACTCATCATCACAGGAGTAATAAGTCTCATAACGTCTCATAAGCTAATGCTTCTACACTGTAAATCAACCAGTTAGTTATGGCGTTGTGGCGGTTATATATATTTTATGTAACTTATTTATGCGTATGTGGGCCATCATAATAAAAATGAATGTAGTTAGGCATAAAAGCACATTTATATGTACTAAAATGACAAGACTTTTAGCTGACTAAAACTTGACAAAAAAATATATGTGAATGACTAAATATGACTAAAACTAACAAGGACATTTGGCATAAGACTAAGACTAAATTAAAAATAGGTGACAAAATTAACACTGCTGAAAACATAGTTATGTATATTATATTGCATTTCTGTCAATAGACCCTCATAAATACTACACACTGAACCTTTAAAAGAACAACATTTCTTGTCCATGCATTTTCATGTTTCTTATTCGAGTTGTAATAGTCATTATCCGCGGCTTGTTCTACAGATGCACATAATGTGAAAGGTCTGAAAAAGAGTGTTAAAGTCATGATAAAATGGAAGAAGCAACAGATTTTTTCTTTTGTATTGTGACGTACATCCGAATGTAATGGATTTTCAAAAATGAAAAAATGCAGGGTGTGTTTACATGGCTCTGTGTATCACTTGCTGATTGGATGTTGAGATGTGGGCGTGGCATATGAAAGCAAGCTTGCAGGGGCGGAGTTTAAGAACACACATGCATTAAGTCCTGCATACATCACCAGAGAGATCATTTTCACAGACTGTCTAGTTATATTTTGATTAAAGGGTTAGTTCACCCAAAAATTACTCACCCTCATGTCGTTCCATACCTGTAAGACTTTCATTCATCTTTGGAACACAAATCTTTTTGATGAAATCTGAGAGAAATCTTTTTGTCCCTCCATTGACAGCTATGCAACTACCACTTTCAAGCCCCAGAAAGGTTGTCTATGTACACTAAGTGCAAATAGCCCGCTTTGTTAGCAGACGTTATTTACACTAACTCCACCCCCTGACGTCTGGTTGAGCCAGAGAAAAGTATGGAAGACGTTGGATTGCCAGCAGTAGCAGTAGCGTGGCAGACAGTTTTGACCCGAGTTCGAATCCGCCTTTTGCCGAACTTGCTCTACTCCCTTTTCCCATAACATATCAGATGGGAAACTCATTTATTTTCAATAAAATTTAAGAAAATATTCTAAAAGTGGAAATAAAGTGTCTAATGTGTGTTTAATAATAAATTGTTTATAGGTTAGGGTTAGAGGTAGCTGTAGGGAGGGCTTTATTGTCATCCATTTAATAATTTTAATAAATATAATAATTTAAACTATGTAATAATTGCATTCCGTTTAATGTACAACAACACTGGGGTGCACATATTATCTGACATTATTTATAAGTATAAATAGCATCTATCTACTATTTACATTTAGTGCAAACAACCGCTGCCTGATATACTATTTGCATAATATAATATATTCTTTTCACACTAATGTAAAAAGAGCAGTATTTTCTTTGCAATAAGTGTAAATAGTAGTTAGATGCTAGATAATATTTGCACCTCAGTGTTGTTGTACATTAAATGGTATGCAATAATAACATAGAGCATACTTTTTAAAATTATTATTATTTTGTAAAATTAGTAAATGGATACCGCCTTATTGGGACAATACTGCCCTCCCTACACCTAACCCTAACCAAAAACACTTTATTATTAAACACACATTAGACCACTTGTCAAATATTTTCTTCATTTTTATTGAAAACAAATACTTTTCCGATCTGATATGTGATGGGGAAAGGGAGTACAGCGAGTTCGGCAAAACGCGGATTCAAACTCGTGTGGATTTGCGTCAAAACTTTCTGCCAAGCGTCACACCCCTACACTACTGCTACTGCTGGCAATCCAACGTCTTCCATACTTTTCTCTGGCTCAACCAGACGTCAGGGGGTGGAGTTAGTGTAAATAGCATTTGCCAACAAGGTGGGCTATTTGCACTTAGTGTACATAGACACTTAATTAAGACACTAAATTATGTTGTGTTTTTTTCACGTCACATGTCTTCACTACCTTTCTGAAGGAGGGACTGAAAGCTCTCAAAAAGATCTTCATTTGTGCTGCAAAGATGAACAAACGTCGTACTGGTTTGGAATGACAAGGGCGAGTAATTAATGACAGAATATACATTTTTGGGTGAACTATCCATTTAAAGTCACCATGAAATCAAATTGAACAATTTTTTTTATTTTATGGAATACTGCAGTATTTATTATAAATAATTTATCCGTGCACTAATTCATGTGCCTCGTAATCTTTAATCAGAATAACTTCCCCTCCCTCTTGCAGCGACATCTCTTCTCCGATGATGAGGGCGGGGCAACCTGTCACTCACATGAGATCCACCAATAGCAAACCACAACCACTTGGCTATACATCACAATAGGGAAGAAAAGTCTATTGCAACTTCCATTTCAAGTCTACATTAAACATTACGAGGTTGAAAAATAATGACACATGGATGCACAGAATAATAGTTGACATTAAGATCTATAACATGCATTTCATCCTGAGAGAGTAGATTGTACCTGGCTCACGTCACTGGTCCAGGCAGCTTTCTCCTGCCGAGATGGAGCGAGCAGAACGACTGAAAACGACGGCCCATCAGCAGGTTCAACCACTATTTTAAACTCCAGATGATTGAATCCCTGACCAGCAGCATTATCTGAGGAGATATGGAATCGAAATGGACTCTGGTTATTTCCTTCATAAATGTGCACATTACTATAAGGTTTATCTTGGATATTTATCTTGCTTTGGGTTGTTGGTACTACTATGATTCATATACATCTGTTGGGTCACTTACAGTCTTCATCACTGGCGTCCAGCTCCTCGATAAGCGTACACTCTATCAGAGACAACGTGCCTCCTTGCTGGGGTTTTGAGGAAAGGTACTCAGTTATTTTATGCTTTTGCATGAAATGGTTACAGTAATAGTTCTGAATTGGTCTTTTCAATGAAGGTGGACAGACAAGGAACAACATGATTTTAGGTATTTTAGGGTGACCTATTTCTTCTTTTGTTTGCTGAGCTGTTCAGAGTTGACTCACTTTGAGCAGGTGCAGTTTGCCGCCGGAGGTGCGTGTGCAGATGAGGAAGTGTTTAGTGAACAGGAAACACTGGCGTTCAGCTTCTTTCCTCAGCGACAGCGAGCCCAGACGCACCTTACTCAGTTTACCCTTCTCCACAGAGGGCAGCTGAATCAGAGAGCCTACAGGAAACGCACACACATCAGCTCTTTACTGAGAGGAAGGAGAACATTAAAGAGGAGAGAGAGCAGCGCTGTCTCATCGAGCAAAGCTTTTCTATGAGACATGATGCATTAAAATGGCACATTAGGTCTCATTAGAGCACATTTCACACCTTCCTGTCAGAGTGGAGCAGTGTTGAATGAGATCAGTGTTTGGGTGGACACAAGCGTACACTGACATTCATACAAAACTAGCGAGCTGTTCAACTTTTGTTTTAAATAAAGAAAACATATTCATTTACAATAAATAAATAATACATAAGTATTTGAAATAAATGGATTTTTTTATTTTAAGACAAATAAAATAATATTTATTTTAATTAATTAATTCATTAATTAATAAAAAAATAAAATAAAATTCATTTAAAATGAATACAAATTTATAAAAAAGAATTTCTTTATTTTAAATTATATTAGTGCTGTGCAAATTATCGCGTTAATACAGGCGATTCATTTTTTCAGTTTAACGCATTAAAAATATTTAACGTCATTAACACAGCGTTTGTTTTTATATCCATTTTTGCCTAGTGTTGCATTATATGATCACACTCTTATTCATGTAAATGCTTTTAAACCATCTAAGCGCGACAAGACAGAAGAGAACGCGCTGTGTGTCAGTGTCCTGTCTGTGACACACACACACACACAGAAGAGAACGCGCTGTGTGTCAGTGTCCTGTCTGTGACACACACACACACAGAAGAGAACGCGCTGTGTGTCAGTGTCCTGTCTGTGTGGCTGCGTCTCAATCTGATCCCTAGTTCAGTAGTCAGGACACTGATCAGGGAGTCACCACATTCATGTACGTTACACCATATACTGATTCACCACCTGAGACACACACACACACACACACACACACACACACACACACACACACACACACACACACACACAGACACACGAGCGCTGTGTGTGTCAGTGTCCTGTCTGTGTGGCTGCGTCTCAATCTGATCCC
>JAGHMJ010000026.1:1257696-1352696 GCA_018749465.1 Paracanthobrama guichenoti
GCGCTGTGTGTCAGTGTCCTGTCTGTGACACACACACACACACACACAGAAGAGAAGGCGCTGTGTGTCCGTGTCCTGTCTGTGACACACACACACACACACACAGAAGAGAAGGCGCTGTGTGTCCGTGTCCTGTCTGTGACACACACACACACACACACACACACACAGAGAACGTGCTGTGTGCCAGTGTCCTGTCTGTGTGGCTGCGTCTCAATCTGATCCCTAGTTCAGTAGTCAGGACACTGATCAGGGAGTCGCCACATTCATGTACGTTACACCATATACCATATACTGATTCACCACCTGAGACACACACACACACACACACACACACACACACACACACACACACACACACACACACACACACACACACACACAGACACACAGAAGAGAACGAGAACGTGCTGTGTGTCAGTGTCTGCTGTCTGTGTGGCTGCGTCTCAATCTGATCCCTAGTTCAGTAGTCAGGACACTGATCAGTAGTCAGGACACTGAGTCGCCACATTCATGTACATTACACCATATACTGATTCACCACCTAAGACACACACACACACACACACACACACACACACACACACACACACACAGAAGAGAACGTGCTGTGTGCCAGTGTCCTGTCTGTGTGGCTGCGTCTCAATCTGATCCCTAGTTCAGTAGTCAGGACACTGATCAGGGAGTCGCCACATTCATGTACATTACACCATATACTGATTCACCACCTGAGACACACACACACACACACACACACACACACACACACACACACACACACACACACACACACACACAGAAGAAGAGACGTACTGTGTGTCAGTGTGTCTGTCTGTGGGCTGCGTCTCAATCTGATCCCTAGTTCAGTAGTCAGGACACTGATCAGGGAGTCACCACATTCATGTACGTTACACCATATACTGATTCACCACCTGAGACACACACACACACACACACACACACACACACACACACACACACACACACACAGACACACAGAAGAGAACGTGCTGTGTGTCAGTGTCCTGTCTGTGTGGCTGCGTCTCAATCTGATCCCTAGTTCAGTAGTCAGGACACTGATCAGGGAGTCACCACATTCATGTACATTACACCATATACTGATTCACCACAGAGGAAGATAACAATAACAACAACACAGAGAATGTTGCCAAAATGCCAGTTTTGTTGAGTATTCTCATAATAGGAATCTTAAATGAGTTAAATAACATCTTAAATGAACTTGTGAGGAAATGAGATGCGCGTCAGATCCGCGTCATGTCTTAAAGTCACAGCAGCACTAATGATGTCTGTCATTAATGTTCATCACAGAACAAAGGGAACAGAGAGAAGTGTAGCTTTAATGATGATTCATCTATATTTAATTGATTATTTATGCAGTTAAGAAAGGTGTTTAATAACTATTACATTTCTGTAAATGTCTAACAGGGAAGGCTGCAGGTAAATATAACATTTATTATAATGGGTTTATGTAAAGATTGTTTTAAGTTCACTTAAATTAAAAGTCGTTTTTTTAAAGCCTAATAAATGTTGAAATTGGTAATGTCATTAATGTTTCATAGAGACATTAGTATCAGTGATACTGACCTTCATTCATAAAGACTAAAAACTTCCAAAATATTAAAAACTTGTGATTAATCGCAATTAATTACAGAAAAAAATTATTAATTAGTAAAAAAATGTATTGATTCCCAGCACTAAATATATATATGTATATATATATATATATATATATATATATATATATATATATATATATATATATATATATATATATATATATATATATATTTTTTTTTTTAATTTTAAAATATTTTTTTATAAATATGTATTCATATATATATATATATACAGTATATATATGCAAATATTTCTTAAATATTTTAAATAAAGAATTTATTCTTTATTTAAAATATTTATATATATTTATCCTTATATAATATATATATAATACATATGAATTTTCAATATTTAAATTTTTAAATAATTATTTTTGTATACAAATTTTATAAACATTTCTTTATATTTTGAAATACTTTTAAATAAAGAAATAATATTATATATTTAAAATAAATAATATATATTTATTTTAAAAAAATTACATTTAAAAAATATATGTATATTCTTTTTTTATTATATATATATATATATATATATATATATATATATATATATATATATATATATATATATATATATATATATATATATATATATATATATTTAAAATTAAAAAGAGAAATAATACATATTTTTAGGAACTTTGGAAAAACTCAGAAAATATACTTTCCTTGGTGTTACATGATAAATAGGTCAATACTGAGTCAAACTATCATCAAACTATCAAATAAATAAATAAATAGTTACTGTGGCTCAGCGGCAGAGCCCGTCACAAGCAATGAACAGCAGAATAACAAAAATGAAGGAAATTGGGGGTAGAAATGAGTTTTTTGAAAAGGATGTGTCGTCGCCACTCATATCCATAATGAACTCTCTCACCCTGCCGTATGAACGTCTGACTGGTGTCCAGCAGAATATCACAGCCCTCCACGATCATTCGCTCGATCGCGCGAGATTCTTCCGGATGTTTTCTGTATCACTCACTTCATCATGCATCATTCTGAGAAGAAACATGCAAATACACAGTTGCATCATATAAATTTACATGAACAGATTTAAAATGCATATAATATATATTTATAAATTTAGGTGTTTGGCAGAATGGTAGTAAATGTAAATGTGAATTGGACAATATTGAACCATGACTCGTTCTAGAAAATAATATATAAAAATATTTTAGAAAAATATATATAATCTATACTTATAAAAATATATTATTTAAAAATAAATAATACATATTATTTATATTTCAAAATAAATAAAATATTATTTTATTTTAATAATATATGTATATTTTGTATAATTTTTATCCAAACTGATATAAACAGAAAAAGAAATCTAACATTTAGAATCTTAAAATTAAGGTTCCAATTGTAACAAACAATGTTTTTACAGTTCAATAGAAGAATGCCATAATGAACGTTTAATTTTCTAGAACATTTAAAGTCAATTCACTGATCTGAAGATAATATATGTGACCATGGACCACAAAAACTAGTAATTTATAGATCATCTGAAAGTTGAATAAATAAGCTTTCCATTGGTGTATGGTTTGTTAGGATAGGACAATATGTGGTTGAGATGCAACTATTTGAAAATCTGGAATCGGAGGGTGCAAAAAAAATCTAAATATTGAGAAAATTGCCTTTAAAGTTGTCCAAATGAAGACATTTACAACACATATTACTACTAATAATACATTTACAGTAGGAAATTTACAAAATATCTTCATGGAACATGATCTTAATATCCTAATGATTTTTGACATAAAAGGAAAATCGATCATTTTGACCCATACATTGTATTGTTGGCTATTGCCACAAATATACCCGTGTGACTTATGACTGGTTTTGTGCTCCAGGGTCACATATAATAATATTATACCCTATCCTTTTTACTCACTTGGACAGTTCCTCAAGTTTGGATTTGGCAAATTCCAGACTCTTGCGCTCGACATGTTCATGAGGTGTGTGTGCGAGGAGCTCATGAAGGGTGATGATGTATCGTGGGATCTAATAATAATGGTAATAATCAACATTTAAAATACAAAAACACTCATTTTTACACAATCAACCACGGTTAAAAGAAATGCAACATGCAATACTCTTACTGTACTGTTTATGCACAGGCTCATTGCTCAAAGGTTCACCTGAAACATGGGGTAGGTGAGGAAGGTTTCCAGCATTCTGCCCTCACATGCGGCGTTTGCTTCATACTGCTTAAGAAGCTTGTCAAAGTCCCGGTTCTGTTTACAGTTGGCCAGAACCTGCAAACTGTACTGATGGTTTCGCACAAACTCCTGATAAATGTTCAGCATTGGCAGCAAGATGTCAAAGAGATCCGCTGAAACATGACAGTATATATGTATATAAATAATTTGAATTAAATTTAGAAAAATGCAGCTTGAACAAACTCACCTAAAACTAAGGTTGGCCAGTTGGCTATCCGAGCCTTCAAGCCTTGATGGAATATCTCATGGAGAAACATTATCGTCTCACTTACCAATAAAGACAAAACAAAGAAGAGAAATGCATGGTGCATCAGTTTCAAAACAGTAGCATAGTTGCATATTTTAAACACTTATTGATGGTGTTAGAATTAAGTTATTTTTTGGTGGTCAACAGTTAAATACAAAGAAAGAAAGAAAATAACCTGAACTGTATTGAATTGTTTTAAAGTGCCCCTATTATGCTGTTTTAAAGGCTCCTACAATAGGTTTACATGAATCCAAGGTTTACTCATAATAAACATTGCTCATCACCTCATTTCTCAAAGGGTCTGAAGATGGTTTGTTTGAAGAATCAGTTTCCTTAAACCTCTCCTTTTTGCAAACCTACTCTGCTCTGATTGGTCAGATGGCTCAGTCTGTTGTGATTGGTCTACTCTGCTCTGATTGGTCAGATGGCTCAGTCTGCTGTGATTGGTCTACTCTGCTCTGATTGGTCAGAGGGCCCAGTCTGCTGTGATTGATCTACTCTGCTCTGATTGGTCAGACGGCCCAGTCTGCTGTGATTGGTCTACTCTGCTCTGATTGGTCAGATGGCCCAGTCTGCTGTGATTGGTCTACTCTGCTCTGATTCGTCAGAGGGCCCAGTCTGTTGTGATTGGTCTACTCTGCTCTGATTGGTCAGATGGCCCAGTCTGCTGTGATTGGTCTACTCTGCTCTGATTGGTCAGATGGCTCAGTCTGTTGTGATTGGTTTACTCTGCTCCGATTGGTCAGACGGCCCAGTCTGTTTTGATTGGTCTACTCTGCTCTGATTGGTCAGATGGCTCAGTCTGTTGTGATTGGTCTACTCTGCTCGATTGGTCAGATGGCTCAGTCTGCTGTGATTGGTCTACTCTGCTCTGATTGGTCAGAGGGCCCAGTCTGCTGTGATTGGTCTACTCTGCTCTGATTGGTCAGATGGCTCAGTCTGTTGTGATTGGTCTACTCTGCTCTGATTGGTCAGATGGCTCAGTCTGCTGTGATTGGTCTACTCTGCTCTGATTGGTCAGAGGGCCCAGTCTGCTGTGATTGATCTACTCTGCTCTGATTGGTCAGATGGCTCAGTCTGCTGTGATTGGTCTACTCTGCTCTGATTGGTCAGATGGCCCAGTCTGCTGTGATTGGTCTACTCTGCTCTGATTCGTCAGAGGGCCCAGTCTGTTGTGATTGGTCTACTCTGCTCTGATTGGTCAGATGGCCCAGTCTGCTGTGATTGGTCTACTCTGCTCTGATTGGTCAGATGGCTCAGTCTGTTGTGATTGGTTTACTCTGCTCCGATTGGTCAGACGGCCCAGTCTGTTTTGATTGGTCTACTCTGCTCTGATTGGTCAGATGGCTCAGTCTGTTGTGATTGGTCTACTCTGCTCGATTGGTCAGATGGCTCAGTCTGTTGTGATTGGTTTACTCTGCTCCGATTGGTCACACGGCCCAGTCTGTTGTGATTGGTCTACTCTGCTCTGATTGGTCAGACGGCCCAGTCTGTTGTGATTGGTCTACTCTGCTCCGATTGGTCAGATGGCTCAGTCTGTTTTGATTGGTTTACTCTTTGCTCTGATTGATCAGATGGCCATCGGAAACAAGTCTTCCTCCTTTTGAAGTCCTCCTCCTTATGCAGAGTGGATTTGCAGCACAGAAAACACAAACCAAACTCTTCTGGGCTTCAGCTACAACTACAGCGTTTGAGGGGCAGAGTAGACATTGTTCATGGGCAGCTAATGAAGACAAGGCTGGCATTATGCAAATTTGTTACATTGATACATAGGTTTGAGCAGGAAGTGAGACCGGAATTGCTGACAACTCATTTCAGCAGTTCAGAATCACTTCTTTCTTTTAGGAGACGATAACTTTATTTGTCGTGCACTTTGATCTTTACAACTCTGCAGACCTTTTACATTCACAAACAGCGATATTACACACTGCATGGAAGGTCATATTCAAAAAAGCATAGGGGCACTTTGAGTGCATATATACCTATTGAGGAAGATACTGCTGACATCGTCATGACTAATTGGGGGTTTTTTGGAACTGGCCGCCATCCTGAGCGGCCGCAGGAAGCAGTTGACCAGGATGGAGAGCTGGAGCACATACTCCGTCTCAGCTTCCACCATGTTAAAGACAATCTGGTTCCTCTTTCTCATGCTCTCAGCATGAGGTGAGCAGATGTAGTCCTGCACGATAATCTTCCACTTCCTCCTGCACAGCCAACCACGCATGAAGCTTTGCACCTACGAGAAAACACGCAAAGGAGATGCCCAAGTAACTGCACTTACTCTAGACACAATAGCAAAAATGACTGTGTAAATGAGATGGATATATGTCAATGCAAATGTAGACAATCATATACCTTTTTGATTTTCTTGATATCTGGATCTTCTTCCTCTTGATTGGACTGATAGGGCAATATTCGCTCTTTCGTTTTATTCATAACAACTATCTGTAACACAGATAAAGCAGCTTATCAGAGTGATTTCTGAAGGATCATGTGACACTGAAGACTGGAGTAATGATGCTGAAAATTCTGCTTTGATCACAGGAATAAATCACATTTTAAAATATAATCATATAGAAAAGAGTTATTTAATTATTTTTTTTTTTTTTTTTCTCACAATATTACTGTTTTTACTGTATTTTTAATCAAATAAACGAAGCCTTGGTGAGCAGAAAATACTTCTTTGAAAAACATTACATCCGGTAACACTTTCCTTAAAGCCTTTATCTAAAATGCATTATAAAGTTATTCATAATTTACATCATAATGCATTATATCTTTTCATAAATAATTGTAACCAAAGTTAAAGTGCATTATAATATTTTAGATTACTTGTTACATCTGAAATTGTTTGTTTGTCGTGTTTTAATGCATTATACTTTCTAAAGGTGTATTATAATGTATAACTGTGGTTACAATTATTCATGAGACCATACAATGCATTATAAGATGCATTACAAGGGATAATTAATGCATTAAAATACTTTAATAATGCATTATATGTAAAGTGTTACCAAAAATCCCAATGATTCCAAGCGTCTGACCAGTAGTGTACAATTGATGAAGATCTGATGAAGATGAACTGACCTCAGACTTCAGTCTCTCGATCTCTGTATCCTGGTCTTCCAGTTGTGTCCGGAGTTGATTTGCCGCCACTTTTTCCGTCTCCATGATCTGCACCAGATGGATGTATTTCTGCATGAGAACTTCGCGCTCTATGATCAGGTCTGAATAACTGCCAGCAACAGACGAAGAACAAAGCAAGTTAGAAACATTTTCAAAGAGAAAACCTGAGTGTTAAATAAATTAATGAGCCCTTTAAATGCAAGTGCACAAAAGCTTATTCTCATTACAAGAGAGCCCTTATTTAATGCAGTGTTGGTCGATATTCTTTTACTTTATGTCAGGTTTTTTTAATGGTTTTTGATAAGGGTGTGTCACACAACCTGCCCATCTGTTTGATTAAATTTACCATGGGATAGACAATAGATATTTAATATTCAGTGAAATTTGATTGGATGCACAACCTTTGATGTCATCTTATGTGCCATTTTATTATTTGCATTCAGGATTTTATTTCCCTGCTGTCTGCGACCACACATAATTGACCTGAGATACTCACAGATAAAATCTTGCTTGCTTTTGTACCTCATATATATAATGCATTAAAAATACATGCTGCTATAATAAAGCTTTTAGTTAACGCCAGTTATGTAAAGGCGCTCCGAGGTCCTGATCTATGAACCACATGCAGAACTGTGATGTATTGTTAAAATACAGCATCATTTTTCAATAACACAACACAACGAGAAGCATTTTCAGTGGTTTCAGACTTTTGAACCCCTTCAAAAAAGACAAACCCCCATGGAACGACTAGTGTTAATTTTAACAAAAATATGACGAAAAATGTTCGTTGAACTTTTTTTCCCATGACTAAGATGAGATGACACAAACGTCCTTAAACGATAACTGCGACTATATCATCATGCAATATCGTGGACGAAAAAAGACGAGACTAAAATGTAGTTTAAAAAATAAAAAACTTTCAATAATTTAAATCCCCCAATCCGAGCTTTTCTGTTAAAAGAACACGAACACAGCGATAACTGCTATTTGCACTAAGTGAAAATAACATTTTCTTAGCGATAGATGATATTTACACTAATTGCAAATAGCTGTAGATGCTATTTACTAAGTGAAAACAGTGATATATTCTATTTGCACCATGTAAAAGTAGTTCTTTGCAATATGTGTAAATAGTAATTACATGCAATTTATACTTTGACAGATATACTATTTGCACCTCAGTATTGTTGTGCATTAACAGGATGCAATAATAACATAGAGTGTAAATTATTATATTTATTAAAATTATTAAATGGATGCAGGCTTAATGGGACAATAAAATCCCTCCCTACACTGACCCCTAACCCTACCCAATAAATGCTTTTATTATTATTAAACATTTCGTTAGGCAATTTATTTCCACTTTTAGAACATTTTCTTATTTTTTATTGAAAGTAAATGCCTTTCTGATGAGATATGTGATGGGAAAAAGGAGAAGAGCGAGCTCTGCAAAAGGCGGATTCAAACCCGTGTCGATTGCGTCAAAACCGAGAAGACATTAAAATATGTGCATTTTAAAAAAAATCTTATTTGGCCCAACCAGGCATTGTTAGGCGTAGCTAGTGCGAATAGCACTTGCCAACAAGGCACGCTATTTGCACTTGGTGTGAATAGACACTCCGATATGATAAATACCGTATATACCCGAATATAAGACGACCCTGAATATAAGACAACCCCCCCATTTTCCAGACTTATTTTTGGGGGAAAAAGGTGCTCGCCACCTCCGAACATTGCATTCTGTGACTTTTTTGGCAGCTTTGCAATTATTAGATGATTCTGCCTCATTCACGACCATAAGTTTAAAGTTGGTGTCATAACTGTTTCAAACGTGTTGGTTTATTTGACCAACTTTTGAAGCTCTTTTCTCAAAATGATCTCTTGACTTCTCCATGGCGGCGCTTTACTGTTTATTTACACTCACCTAAAGGATTATTAGGAACACCTGTTAAATTTCTCATTAATGCAATTATCTAATCAACCAATCACATGGCAGTTGTGTGTGATTGGTTGAAAGGGAAAAACATCCAGTATGCAGCAGTCCTGTGGGCAAAAATGCCTTGTTGATGCTAGAGGTCAGAGGAGAATGGGCCGACTGATTCAAGCTGATAGAAGAGCAACTTTGACTGAAATAACCACTCGTTACAACTGAGGTATGCAGCAAAGCATTTGTGAAGCCACAACACGCACAACCTTGAGGCGGATGGGCTACAACAGCAGAAGACCCCACCGGGTACCACTCATCTCCACTACAAATAGGAAAAAGAGCCTACAATTTGCACAAGCTCACCAAAATTGGACAGTTGAAGACTGGAAAAATGTTGCCTGGTCTGATGAGTCTCGATTTCTGTTGAGACATTCAGATGGTAGAGTCAGAATTTGGCGTAAACAGAATGAGAACATGGATCCATCATGCCTTGTTACCACTGTGCAGGCTGGTGGTGTAATGGTGTGGGGGATGTTTTCTTGGCACACTTTAGGCCCCTTAGTGCTAATTGGGCATCGTTTAAATGCCACGGCCTACCTGAGCATTGTTTCTGACCATGTCCATCCCTTTATGACCACCATGTACCCATTCTCTGATGGCTACTTCCAGCAGGATAATGCACCATGTCACATGGAGGCTTGCTCCAAACTTCATTTCGTTATACTGTACTTGTACATGTGTAATGACGAATAAACTTCAACTTCAACTTCAACTTCAAAGCTCGAATCATTTCAAATTGGTTTCTTGAACATGACAAGGAGTTCACTGTACTAAAATGGCCCCCACAGTCACCAGATCTCAACCCAATAGAGCATCTTTGGGATGTGGTGGAACGGGAGCTTCGTGCCCTGGATGTGCATCCCACAAATCTCCATCAACTGCAAGATGCTATCCTATCAATATGGGCCAACATTTCTAAAGAATGCTTTCAGCACCTTGTTGAATCAATGCCACGTAGAATTAAGGCAGTTCTGAAGGTAAAAGAGGGTCAAACACAGTATTAGTATGGTGTTCCTAATAATCCTTTTGGTGAGTGTAATTCATAACACTGTCACTAATTACGTAGCCTATCGTGTTGGCGCCCTCTACTGTTTCCCCCTGCTTTCTCCCTTTCCCCCCGTGAGTTTGTCTATATCGCGAATATAAGACAACCCCCCATTTTTCAGCCTATTTTTAGGACACAAACCTAGTCTTATATTTGGGTATATACGGTAGCCTATAATAAATCATTAAACTAGATGAAATAAAACAAACCATGCGTATGGGTCGACATTCTCTTGATTTGTGCATATAGGTGGAAGTGCATGACGAAAATGCGACTAAGTTTTCATTGACGAAAACTAGACTAAAACTACTCAGGCATTTAGTCGACTAAACTTGACTAAACAAAGGCTGAAATATGATAAAAATAAAAAAGCACATTTGACACAGGACTAAGACTGAGACTAAGTAAAAAAAATAGCTGACGATATTAACACTACTTCAAACTAATAATTTATTGAGCTGACGGATAAAAGAAGAGCTACAATGGCATGCATCATGTCTGTATTACATGTATTGAGTTTCAAGGCTTTGGTTTGAAACCCAATCCAGAACAAAACCAATGGAGTTCTTAAGTTATTTTTAATTTAATATCAATTTCATCTCAGATGTTTCTCCTAAAATCCCTTTGGATGAGTAAAAACAGACGTAAATGAGAGAATTTTGCATTCTAAAATGAATGTGGATAGCAGCTCAGATAATTTGGTTTATATTGAGAACTGTGACTTTTGATTATAGACTTTGATATCTTGTCAAATCTGAGCATAGTTTTTAACATTACTGAAATGAGTGTGAGATTACAAAAGTATTTTTCTCAAGAGAATCATCTGAGAAGCAAAGGTCTCTGTGTGCATTGCTCTCTAGAAGAATCAATTGACTGATTTTCATTTCCTACAGAAAAGGCCTGTTACGTGACATGCTAACCAGCTCAGTAAAATCACTTTTGTTCTCAAAAGACCAGGAGTGTTTGGTCTCTTTATTGTACCTGGCCTGCTGAATGGCCTCCACCCACTCATTACAATCAGCGTCCTCTTCTGTCCGCAGCTCCAGAGGTTTCTGCCCATCATGGCCGAAAATCACCAGGAAGTAATGCTGGAAAAGATGAGAAATTAAACATCAGAGAGTGTAGGCCACAAGTCAACGTTCAGCTTTGCCTTTGGTCCACAGTGGGCAGCATTAAAACAGTTCTGACCTAAATAGAGACGCTTCCAGCGGCGACTAGCTTGAACTTGCACGCACTCATTAAACGGAAATGACAGTAGACGTGTTACTGAGTAATTTAGCCCTAAATCATAAAGCAGCATGTGAAACAGCCATTCAAAACAACAAAACATCAAGCCAACACACAGTGAAAAAAATATTAAAGGGGTGGTTGATTACGATTTTACTTTTTTAACTTTAGTGAGTGTGTAATGTTGCTGTTTGAGCATACACAACATCTGCAAAGTTACAACGCTCAAAGTTCAAAGCAAAGGGAGATATTTTCTTTTAAAGAAATCTCTTTTTAAGGACTACAACAAACGGCTGGTAGGGACTAAAACGAGCTAGTGACATCACTAACCCTGAAATTTACATGAACCCAGGAACGCAACAAAGGGGGTGAGATTATCATGACAGAATATGCTAATCAATGACTTGAAGATAGTTAACTCCACATCCACATCCATTCAGAAACGTCCTGTCTCATTCTACATGTTGTCTCTTCTTCTTGAGTCTCTCCATCATTGTCCGACTCCGGTTTGAACATTGAACAGGCTGAACAGTTTCATTACCCCGTCTGCATGAGGTTATCAGAGCTGCTAACTGGAGTTCTTGAAGCTCCGCCCCATGAGCAGCAGCTCGTTTGCATTTAAAGTGACACACAAAAACGGCACGTTTTTCCTCACCCTCAAAAAGTGACATTTTTAACATGCTATAAAAATGATCTGTGGGGTATTTTGAGCTAAAACTTCCCATACACACACTGTGGACATCAGAGACTTTTTTTACATCCTGTAAAAAGGGGCAATCAACCACCCCTTTAAAGGGGTCGTAATGTTACTGTTTGAGTATGAAAAAGAGTTCTTCTCTATATCAGTGTCACTGTTTCTGAACTCCCTGAAACGCCTCCATTGTAGTCTTGAGTTTTCTTCCGGGAACGAACACGTCACAATATTCCTCATTTAAATAATTCATACGCAGAATAAAGGGGCGGGGCCTGGTTGAGTTAGTTAGTAGTGTGTTGAAACTGCTGGTTATGGTAAGGGGCGGGACATTTCCCACACACGCTCAAAGCGGTTGACCAATCACAACACATTGCTCCAGCCGAACCAATCAGAGCACACTGTGCTTTTCAGAAGGAGGGGCTTCATAGAGACAGGAACTAAACAGAGCGTTACTGACAGACTGGGAAGAGAGGAGCCGCAACAATGGAGAATATGGGGAAAATAATGAACATACAAGCATGAAAACATTCTAGTAGACACCAAAAACCTTAAAAAAGGTCCCCTTTAATAGATCACGTCTGGAAGGGAAAAACACTTTTCTGACCTGGACATGTTCTCGACAGGTTTACCCTCAAATAAGTGATGGAGTGAAACGGCGAGAGAGAATGTGAGTGTGTTTTATAGGACGTAGGCTCGCTTAAGGGCTCGTTTGTGTTCTCATGATGCATGGCTGGTGTGTGTGTGTGTGTGTGTGTGTGGTTATGTAACCGGCAGAGCTTCTCCTCTGTCTTTAATGTGCTGTCCTGAGCCTCAGGCCTTGTTTAAACAGAGAGTTAACAATAGACACAACCGGCCCACAAATACACTAGATTCTGTTTCACTTTCACAAACCCACAGAACTATCATCTCCCACTGAATCCCACTTACATGCATCTTCTCTGTCCAATTACAGTAACAATGCTTGACGGGTCAGAATTTACATTCATATCTGACTTGTTTGCATAATTTCTTCTAGCAGCCCTACATGCATACATAGATTGCCCTTGCAAACTCATGCACCGTAGACTTTCATTGAAATAGCCATGTCTGAGAGAAACATGCTGCCAGAAGGGCTACTATTCTTAGACGGGCAACCCAGCACTGTGCAATAGATGAACGCTCACATATGTGTGCTTGCGAGCTCATGAAACCACAAGACTCACAGGGATCACACCTTCATTTTTTTTTTTTTAAACGTCAGGAATGGACTTTATCCGTTCATTGAGGATTAATACAGCGCAACAGCTTGATTCCAAACTATTTTTCAGTTTTATCTACATTGCGATTAACATATCAACATTATCAAATCAGTACAATTCATCGAAACAAATATAAAACATACACTATAAAACTATATTGACTTACAGTGATTAATAATGAGTATAAAAGCAATAATTATATGATTAATAAGCTGATGTTTTTAAGTTAAAAATAAGTTAACCAACTTTTTGTAATACAAGATTATAAGTTATACAAGATTCAACTCATTTTTTAAATCAGTTTAATGTAATTTGAGTTGAAATGACTTAAACATCCAAGTTGATTGTACTTTTTAAAAAAATGTAAGGCAGCAAATATTTTTTTATTTTATGACATAAACATTCAGATATACTAACGTTCAAATGTTATACTTTTATTTAGCAATGATGCATTCAATTAGAAGTAACAGTAAAGACGTTTATAATGTAACAAAATATTTTTATTTGAAATAATTGCAGTTCTTTTGAACTGAAAAATGCATGATGGTTTCCACATAAGTATGAAGCATCACTGATTTGAATAATTTCTGAAGGATCATATGACACTGAAGACTGGAGAACAAATTACATAATACAAATATATTTAAATACATTCAAAATGCAATAATGCTTCACAATATTACGGTTTCTACTGAATTTTTGGTCAAATAAATGCAGCCTTGGTCAGCAGAAGAGAAAAATCTTACCGACTCCAGACTTTTGAAAAGTAGTTTATTCAATTATATAAAAAGTCTAGACAGGCAGACATGATTACATCATTTGCACTGTTTCAAGGGAAGGAGCGGTCAATAAAATAAATAGGGCAAGTCTTCATTTTAATGTTGACTTTAATGGGAACAGACCTCACTCCTGTGTAAGTGCTGCAAGCATGATAATACAGTGGCACTTCAACATGACATCAAACCCCATTTCCATGGTAACACAAGTCATTGGCACGCCAGAGTTTGTTTCAAGCATATTTAATTTGCATCTGAATCTTTATCATGTTCAAAGCGGGAGATAAACCTACTCCTGGAGAGCGAGAGTAAATATCGGCCAATGAGCAAAATACTTAGTAGAATCGCATTAAAAACATTACCATAATGAATTATAATTTTATTCTAAACTAAAAGCAGCCATTTCATACTTTCCATCAATAAATGACTGTATTATATTTATCCAGGTTACTTTGCATATCACAAAAGCTTGTTTAATTGAGTTGGCCCAGAAATCAAAGCACAATCAGCGTTTGTTTTTAAAATGCTGTTATGAAGCTCTCTGACGCTCTCTGCTTTATGCCATTATGCTCTGAGGCTTCTGCAGTGACAATCAGCAAAACCACAAACATGCTCAGCTTCAACATACGCCAGTCATTTTATCAGTCATTTAGTAGAGACTGGCGATGTGGAATGGTAAAAGCACCGGAAGAATTATGCAAGTGGGTGTAAATTAAAATATAGTTCAATGAATAACATGCGTATTAGTAAAATACAACAAGTTTACAACAAGCAAAATATCATGATACAATTACAGAGAAAAAAACTAAACTAAACTACACAAAACAAAAAGAAATAAAACAACTTAGGGGTAACACTTTAGACCAGGGGTGGGCACTTCCAGTCCTGGAGAGTTTAGCTCCAACCCTGATCAAGCTCCCCTGCCTGTAGCCTTCTAGCAATCCTGAAGACATTGATCAGCTGGTTCAGGTGTGTTTGATCAGGGTTGGAGCTAAACTCCGCAGGACAGTGGCCCTCCAGGACTGGAATGGGCCATCATTAATAGGTAACTGCAAGAAGTAATGCAGGACACTTCAGCTACTACTATTAACTAATATAATTAACTAATCTGTAAGTAATATCAAATTTAGGACTGGAATAGTTCCTTATTAGCTAGCCAATAATTACTGAATGAGATTGGCCTCATTAATAACTATCAACTAACTATATTTAACTTCCGAGGCAACACTTTGAGACAGTAATCCCCACCTTTGTTACCACTCGGCTGGATTACTGTAATGCACTGTATGTGGGGGTTAGTGGGTCTTCTGTCGCCCGTCTCCAGTTGGTACAAAATGCTGCAGTGTGTCTTTTAACTGGAACACTTAACACAAGCACATTTCCCCCATTTTAGCGTCACTCCACTGGTTGCCCGTACATTTTAGGATCCATTTTAAAATTATTTGATTTGTTTTTAAATCCCTAAATGGTCTTGCCCCACCCTACATCTCTAAGCTGCTACAGTCTTACACACCCACCCATTCTCTCAGGTCAGCTGATTAACTGCTCTTGATGTGCCCAAAACAATGATAAACTCAGACCGTGCCTTTGCTGTGGCAGCTCCTAAACTGTGGAATGATCTGCATCTGCCCATTAGACAGGCCTCTTCCCTGTCTATTTTTAAATTGCTCCTTAAAACACACCTTTTCTCCTTGGCCATGGCTGTTTTTCTTATGTTTTATGTCTCTAATCTGTTTTATTTGTATTTTATGCCTCGTATGAGTTGTATGTGTTATATGTTTATTATATTAAATATATGTATTATGTTTTTTGTTTTTTTGTCTTATTTATTCTTCTGTACAGCACTTTGGTTGCTTTAAAGTGCTGTAATTACTCAAGTAGTCTCTCTTCAAGAACTACAAACCCGATTCCAAAAAAGTTGCGACACTGTACAAATTGTGAATAAAAACAGAATGCAATGATGTGGAAGTTTCAAATTTCAATATTGTATTCAGAGTACAACATAGAGGACATATCAAATGTTTAAACTGAGAAAATGTATCATTTTAAGGGAAAAATAAGTTGGCATCAACACATCTCAAAAAAGTTGGGACAAGGCCATGTTTCCCACTGTGTGGCATCCCCTCTTCTTTTTCTAACAGTCTGCAAACGTCTGGGGACTGAGGAGACAAGTTGCTCAAGTTTAGGAATAGGAATGTTGTCCCATTCTTGTCTAATACAGGCTTCTAGTTGCTCGACTGTCTTAGTTCTTCTTTGTGGCATCTTCCTCTTTATGATGCTCAAATGTTTTCTATGGGTGAAAGATCTGGACTGCAGGCTGGCCATTTCAGTCCCCGGATCCTTCTTCTACGCAGCCATGATGTTGTAATTGATGCAGTATGTGGTCTGGCATTGTCATGTTGGAAAATGCAAGGTCTTCCCTGAAAGAGACGACGTCTGGATGGGAGCATATGTTGTTCTAGAACTTGGATATACCTTTCAGCATTGATGGTGCCTTTCCAAATGTGTAAGCTGCCCATGCCACACGCACTCATGAACCCCATCCCATCAGAGATGCAGGCTTCTGAACTGAGCGCTGATAACAACTTGGGTTGTCCTTGTCCTCTTTAGTCCGGATGACATGGCGTCCCAGTTTTCCAAAAAGAACTTCAAATTTTGATTGGTCTGACCACAGAACAGTTTTCCACTTTGCCACAGTCCATTTTAAATGAGCCTTGGCCCAGAGAAAACGCCTGCGCTTCTGCATCATGTTTAGATATGGCTTCTTTTTTGACCTATAGAGTTTTAGCCGGCAATGGCGAATGTGTAGCTCTCATGAAATCCAAAATGAGCCAATATTTGGCATGACATTTCAAAATGTCTCACTTTCAACATTTGATATGTTATCTATATTGTATTGTGAATAAAATATAAGTTTATGAGATTTGTAAATTATTGCATTCCTTTTTTATTCACAATTTGTACAGTGTCCCAACTGGTTTGGAATCGGGTTTGTACTAGTGAGCTGTACAATTACACTCACCTAAAGGATTATTAGGAACACCTATTCAATTTCTCATTAATGCAATTATCTAATCAACCAATCACATGGCAGTTGCTTCAATGCATTTAGGGGTGTGGTCCTGGTCAAAACAATCTCCTGAACTCCAAACTGAATGTCAGAATGGGAAAGAAAGGTGATTTAAGCAATTTTGAGCGTGGCATGGTTGTTGGTGCCAGACGGGCCGGTCTGAGTATTTCACAGTCTGCTCAGTTACTGGGATTTTCACGCACAACCATTTCTAGGGTTTACAAAGAATGGTGTGAAAAGGGAAAAACATCCAGTATGCGGCAGTCCTGTGGGCGAAAATGCCTTGTTGATGCTAGAGGTCAGAGGAGAATGGGCCGACTGATTCAAGCTGATAGAAGAGCAACTCTGACTGAAATAACCACTTGTTACAACTGAGGTATGCAGCAAAGCATTTGTGAAGCCACAACATGCACAACCTTGAGGCGGATGGGCTACAACAGTAGAAGACCCCACCGGGTACCACTCATCTCCACTACAAATAGGAAAAAGAGGCTACAATTTGCACGAGCTCACCAAAATTTGACAGTTGAAGACTGGAAAAATGTTGCCTGGTCTGATGAGTCTCGATTTCTGTTGAGACATTCAGATGGTAGAGTCAGAATTTGGCGTAAACAGAATGAGAACATGGATCCATCATGCCTTGTTACCACTGTGCAGGCTGGTGGTGGTGGTGTAATGGTGTGGGGGATGTTTTCTTGGCACATTTTAGGCCCCTTAGTGCCAATTGGGCATCGTTTAAATGCCACGGCCTACCTGAGCATTGTTTCTGACCATGTCCATCCCTTTATGACCATCATGTACCCATTCTCTGATGGCTACTTCCAGCAGGATAATGCACCATGTCACAAAGCTCGAATCATTTCAAATTGGTTTCTTGAACATGACAATGAGTTCACTGTACTAAAATGGCCCCCACAGTCACCAGATCTCAACCCAATAGAGCATCTTTGGGATGTGGTGGAACGGGAGCTTCGTGCCCTGGATGTGCATCCAACAAATCTCCATCAACTGCAAGATGCTATCCTATCAATATGGGCCAACATTTCTAAAGAATGCTTTCAGCACCTTGTTGAATCAATGCCACGTAGAATTAGGGCAGTTCTGAAGGTGAAAGGGGGTCAAACACAGTATTAGTATGGTGTTCCTAATAATCCTTTAGGTGAGTGTATTTTAAAGTGACAAACATTATTTGCATTGTATTTTTGCATATGCATTTTATGACTATATTCAAAGTAAAAAAGATGATTGATTACATCTCAGACACATAATAATGTTGTGAGTAATTAATTGGTAATTCTTTATCATTTGTCATTAGGATGGATTCTGATTGGCTGTCAATGCTTTTATCGTTCATCAGCTGGAAAAAATAGTTCTGGAAGTGATTTAAACGATATTGTTTCTCTGTGTCGTTATCGTTATAGCTGTGGTGTGAACTCTGCTATTCTTTAATATTGAGAAAGATTTTTAGAAGTATATCTTTATCGTTATCTTTATAGCCATTGTCCTTAATGTGAACTGGCCTTTATTCTAAAGTGTTACAAAAATAGGGCATGTTGCACTTTAGAGGTCAAACAGTCGGTGGTTCAGAGTGCATCCACACATGAGCGTGTTTCAGATTGACAGTGCATTGCTGGCCAGAGCCATAATCTCAGAGATGTGTGTGCGTGCGTGTGTTTGGAGGCAGACAACATCTGCTATAACATAACAGAGGAGATTGAGTGTGCATGTGGCTTTACTTAGCTAAATCTGACAACACTTCTCTTTAGGGGGATGCCCTCAACTGGAAAAATTATAAATACATTTTAAATGTATATATTATTATTTTATAAATGCAACAAAAATGCAACAATATATAGTGCACTTACAATGTTACAGGAGTATGATTTTTACATAAAAAATTGTCATAATTTACTGACCTGGTTTTAGCCCCTGCTCTGAATGCTCTGTTTGAAGGGGCGTGTCTGCTGTAAGATTTCAGTGTAAACGCCCACTGCTGTTATTGGCTGCTGTGAGACTTCAGTGTAAACGTCCACTACTGTGATTGGCTGCTGTGAGACGTCAGTGTAAATGCCCACTGCTGTGATTGGCTAACCTCTTTGCATATGAAATAGCTAAGTATTACATGTGTAACTCTCTCAAAAACTTTTTGCACATTTTTACTATTACAGCTCTCTTAACTAATCATGAAAAGTGTTGATTGAAGCATTATATTTAGATCTTGGCTTGAAAGGTTGCAGTGATGAGCATTGTAGCCGATCACAGACATGTTGAGCGCATGAATGCAGTGATCATTTCTGCGCACTAATAAATGCTTTCATCACAACTAACAGTACAGACACAATGTAAATAAGTGATTTGTTTATTACGGGAGTTTTGGCGCAAGTCCAACTTGTGCTGTTTGATTGACAGCTCCAGCAATTGTAAAGGAAGCGTTCTTTGATCGTTTTCTATATATAATTTAATCACTGTTCAAATAACAGATATTGTCATCAGAAACAATGTGAAGTTGAGCATTTAGTCACTGGTTTGATTTACTGACACATAGACAAAGAACATCTGACTGTACATGAATCATTACATATCAGAAATCACTGGTCCCAGATCAGGTGTTAGAATGAACACGGTTACTTACATGTTGTCGCATTACTGTCGAGTTCATATCGTAAAAGGCTGTGCTGAAATTGCGACTGATTTATCAAAGAATCCACAGTAAAATATAACGAGTACAAATAAATAATGCTCAACTGAGACATTCACATTGTTGAAGATAAATAAGCACATTCCTAGCATTAGGATCCTTTGGAAATGGTAATGTTATATTTAGTCCAGTGATCTCCTCATCATCTCACTAACACGCCAGTGGGCAGGGCCAAAGATGCAATGATGAAGTAGGCGTTGATCTTCTTCTGTGGAGGCGGTCTTTCACAAGCAGTTCTCTGGGCTTGGTTACAATAAATGCTGTTTTTGGACTAAAAAGGAAGTTTTAGTTCTGAAACTTACAGTATATTCTTATAGTATGATGACGTCTTATATGTCAAAAGCTCAAGAAAAATTTTATTTCTCATTTGACCCCTTTCATTTTGTAAAATAAATTCACAACTATCAGAAGAAGGAGGAGGAGATATTGATGTAAATCATAAATCCAGGGAAACTTTCTGGATTTTTATTTTCGATACATTGTTTCCCAGAAGGCTTAATTAGGAAATATATAGACTATGGTATGTTCTATTGATGTTTTTCCTTTTCTCTCTCAAGCCCAGTACACACTGTCCAAGATGAAAGATGGCCAATCGTGGTGATTGCTGTGGTCGTTGATCCTAAATGGTGGTCCTATGTCATAGAGTGAGAGAGGTTCAAAGACAGCCGTGGTCACGGTCTTGCGACCAAAGATATCCTGCAATAATTTTCTGAGAGTGTCAGAAATGTATCATGATCATCTCACAGTGTTTGCTGCTATGACCTAAGTCTACTGACGCCAATAAAAATGCAACATGAAATGGCGTATTGATCAATGCAACCTGGCGCTAAAACTACCTTGTGCTCCATTTATAAGATTGGCATGCCAAGTTGGCCACTTTTCCCTAGCCATGACCCTAGCCATTTTCTCCTTATTCGCTTCCTCCTCACACATAAAAACCATCTTGCTCTGTTTACCACTAGCGCATGCTGATGACGTTCAGCGTTCTTGCGTCATAGCCTATGATTCAATGTGTCATCATCGTACAGTCTACATACATGTCGTACCCAAGTTTATTAGATTCGTACAGTGTGATTTGTAATGATCTGTAGCAAGCATTAAATTAATAAAGTCCAAACTTTTTCCTTCTAGAGTGAGTGTTGCACATTTTCTTCAACTGAGAATTATTCACAACTAGGGTCATTTTACATTCGAGTTTGTTTGTAGTTGTCATTATTCTTAAGTCATAGTTTTCAGTCACATGGCTGACACAGATACCTGGCATGCAAAACATCCATAGAACTGCAATTTTCCAACTCAAAAATAAAAACGTGAACAAAACGCAAGTTTTTGGCACTTGTGATGCATATACAGCACCTGCTGCAGTATTCCAATCACTAAAAACAGCAGGAAAAACACTAAATGTACTAAAACAGTGATATTAAAAGATCAAACTTAATGATGAGGATGCATACTATATACAAGTGAGCAGATGAACCCAGAATATGAACGCAACACGCTAAATAATTTAAGCCATAGAAAACTCTTTATGAGAAAGTGCACACTGCATATATATTCTGGTATATATCTGCTTTCCTGTACATATTATGAATCATTAATAAGGTGTATATTGAATTTGGTCTTTTAATATAACTTATATATTTAATATAATATCTCACTACATTAGTATTTAGCACAAACCACAGACTATAAAAAAGATGGATAGAAAAATGAAGCCAAAATATCCCAGTAAGAGCCTCAGTCTGCGTAGTATTGATCCTGAGGTGGAGCTGCGGTATCATGGTCTCGCCCACATTCCCGCTTCTGTAGACTCATATGCAAGCACAGCTGTCAATCATGATGTTACACCCTGTTTTTATAGCATCAAATAACTAACTAAAACCAAACTTACTGGAAAAATTAACACTTGAACATATGTCTGTGTGATAAGAATTACTTAAAATGAAAGAAACCATCTTTGGAAAAAATTATTTGAAGTGTTATTGGATTACATGGAGAGGACAGGGTTTATAACCTTTACCGCAGCCAGCCACAGGGGGTTATCAAAATGCATTGGCTTCACTTTTCAGGATGTGTGTGGCACACTTGGCACAAACCTGGTAAAAATGACTGTCGGGCAGAGGAGGAAAGCCTTAGCATTGTTTGAAACTTCCCCCATACCCTTATTCACTATTCACTACATTACTTCACTAATATAGGCCTAGTTGTTGAGTGTACATCGGTTGTACACAAGTTATTGTGGTGCATTGTGGTATTGAATGAGTGCACTCCTATAGTTTAGGACACCACTAAAAATGGCTGTCCCTTCAAATTAAGGGAAATAAGGGACGGATTCCTCCAGGTGGGCTTTCCAATAAGTTATGTGAAAAGAGGAACGGTAAAAGTATACCATAAAAGTATTTTATATACTAACACAATGATTATTTAAATTAAAATTAGAACAAATTTAAAGGCAGTACACTATCATGGCATATAAATATATATTTTTAAAATTTTAAATAAATTGTACACATTACATTTAGGTAATTAGAAATTTGGGCTATTAAAAACAAAACAAAACACAGGAAACTACAAAACTCATGCAGATCCTGCTTATCAGCATGGCTTAGCCCCATGAACGGACAACAGGCCTTAATCTGAACAAAGCGTGTCGGCCTGAGTGCTGTCGTGCTGATGAGGGGCTTTCACGTTTCGTGTGGTCCCAACAAACGGTCGGAGATCAGAATATATCTGCTTCATGTGCAGAAGATGAGCGTATAATCTGCAAGATGCTGCTTAACACCAGCAGCGACCGCAGCGCATACTCATTTATGTGCATGCTTGTTTTAAGAAATGTAAAAATGTCTTCAAATATTAATTCCCACACCTCTCGACCAGAGAACTTCCAGGACTTTTCCATGATTAATGGATAAGCAGGGTGGTTGTCCAATATAATATCAATATACACTCATCTAAAGGATTATTAGGAACACCATAGTAATACTGTGTTTGACCCCCTTTCGCCTTCAGAACTGCCTTAATTCTACGTGGCATTGATTCAACAAGGTGCTGAAAGCATTCTTTAGAAATGTTGGCCCATATTGATAGGATAGCATCTTGCAGTTGATGGAGATTTGTGGGATGCACATCCAGGGCACGAAGCTCCCGTTCCACCACATCCCAAAGATGCTCTATTGGGTTGAGATCTGGTGACTGTGGGGGCCATTTTAGTACAGTGAACTCATTGTCATGTTCAAGAAACCAATTTGAAATGATTCGAGCTTTGTGACATGGTGCATTATCCTGCTGGAAGTAGCCATCAGAGAATGGGTACATGGTGGTCATAAAGGGATGGACATGGTCAGAAACAATGCTCAGGTAGGCCGTGACATTTAAACGATGCCCAATTGGCACTAAGGGGCCTAAAGTGTGCCAAGAAAACATCCCCCACACCATTACACCACCACCACCAGCCTGCACAGTGGTAACAAGGCATGATGGATCCATGTTCTCATTCTGTTTACGCCAAATTCTGACTCTACCATCTGAATGTCTCAACAGAAATTGAGACTCATCAGATCAGGCAACATTTTTCCAGTCTTCAACTGTCCAATTTTGGTGAGCTTGTGCAAATTGTAGCCTCTTTTTCCTATTTGTAGTGGAGATGAGTGGTACCCGGTGGGGTCTTCTGCTGTTGTAGCCCATCCGCCTCAAGGTTGTGTGTGTTGTGGCTTCACAAATGCTTTGCTGCATACCTCGGTTGTAACGAGTGGTTATTTCAGTCAAAGTTGCTCTTCTATCAGCTTGAATCAGTCGGCCCATTCTCCTCTGACCTCTAGCATCAACAAGGCATTTTTAGCCCACAGGACTGCCGCATACTGGATGTTTTTCCCTTTTCACACCATTCTTTGTAAACCCTAGAAATGGTTGTGTGTGAAAATCCCAGTAACTGAGCAGATTGTGAAATACTCAGACCGGCCCGTCTGGCACCAACAACCATGTCACACTCAAAATTGCTTAAATCACCTTTCTTTCCCATTCTGACATTCAGTTTGGAGTTCAGGAGATTGTCTTGACCAGGACCACACCCCTAAATGCATTGAAGCAACTGCCATGTGATTGGTTGATTAGATAATTGCATTAATGAGAAATTGAACAGGTGTTCCTAATAATCCTTTAGGTGAGTGTATAAATATAATACAATATGATAACAGTGCAAATATGCAATATTTACAGAAACTAACACAAGCAGGAAGAAACTTCTGTTAATTAGCCAAGCATGCAGTTATAAGCCACATATCAGTCAACCGATTACTTTCCTCAATAAAGCAGTCTGTAAACATTATAAACATAATTCCTGAAACATTCTAGTTGGATGTTATTTTAGTTGCTATTAATATTTTGAATTAGCTTTTATTTGTACATTTTTAGTTTTCATGATGATTTTCGTTTAATTTTTAGTCATTTCATTATGTGCATGCTTTTGTAAAACTATTGCTATTTAAGTTTACTTTATTTTTATTTCAGTTTTAGTTTAGTTTTTATTAATTTCCAGCTAATACTTTTTGTCCTTCGACTTTTTCAGTTTATTGCAATTCAATTAGTTTAAGTTTTTCAACTAATAATTATATTTGATCTTATTTCAGCTTTATTTAAATTAACAGAAATGTTTTTAATAGCTATCTATCTTTTATTTAAATGTTACCCGTTGTTTTAGAATGTTCAGAGAACATAACATTTGCAAAATGGAATAAAATAGAACACTGTAAAAAAAAAAAAAAAAAAAAAGTGTTTAAGTACAATCAACTTGGATGTTTAAGTCATTTTAACTTAAAATATGTTAAACGATAACTTATTAAAAAAACAGTTGAAAATTGCTTAACTTATTTTGGTGAGTTAAAGCAATGTAAAAACATTATGTTGTCATAACTTATTGATCATTTAACTTTTTACAGTGAAGGTTAGAGTAACTAGAGCAGTGGTTTTGTGTGTTGGTTTCACAAATCTAGTTTTAAAATGGATATTATTTTGTGTGAATTCCGCCCTTCAAGTTTTTTACATAAAGAAATAGTTTAAAAGTTAAATTCTGATATCATTCTATTCATGTAATATTTACTGAACAGTGAATTTATTGAATATTTATTTTTTGTTTGTCCTCAAAACACATTTATTTTTCATATATTTAGTGTCTGACCAAAGCCTTGAAACTTTCATTGGCGTAAAAACTGTCAACTGTCTCCAATGACACACAAACACTGATCAACAGACACAAACACGTGGTGTGTGTAGAAACCAACGTCCTCCCAGCTGGCACACTCACACCACAAACGTGGCTTTAATCGTAAACCCGAGTAATTAATAGACCACAGCAGATGAAATGTAGAGTGAATGTGAGGTCAGCTCATACCTGCTGTTTATCCGAGCTCTCTTTCCCAACGGTGGACACTTTTGGAGCCGGGATCCTCTCGCAGGAGCATCCCTCCAGCAAATAAATCCCAGATGGTCTGGTGCTCTGCTCGTTCTCAAAGTAGAACAGCACATTCTGGTAAAGCGCGAAGTACTTCTCGTTCCAGCGGTTGTTTTCCGCGGCTTTTTTACTCAAGTAACCACGTTTAACTCCCTCTTTACGCGCGACCATGGACAGATAGAGCGCGTGTCCTTCATTATAACGCACGCTCTTCTGCATCTTTAAGCCCTGATTGTCACACTGAGCCCATCATCATCGTCATCATCATCCTCACACACAGCAGCCAGAGATGATGATGTAAAGTCCAGCCAAAAGCGCGTAAAGGAGATTCCAGACGCGCGCGACGCGTAATTACGCACAGCGATAGAAAGCAGTGCGCGTGTAGAAAAAAGAAAAGAAAAGCGAAAATACAGTAAAAGAGTCAGCAAATACTAATAAAAATATGGTCTAAACCACGCGCAGGGACGTAAAACAAAAATAGATGCAGTGAGCAGACGGTACAACAGAATCACGACCGAGATCAGCGCTAATCGGCTTTGACACCAACTTAAAGAGACAGAACTATTTACCCTCTCAGTCTCGAGTTAGCTCACGCGTCACTGGAGCTAGTTTCACGCTAGATTCACGCGAAGTTGCTCAGATGTAACTATTATTAAACTTCAGAAGCATGAACGAAATGTAGCTGTTTTCAAGCAGTGTGATTTTTCCAACGGATAGTTTTTATTATTATTATTATTATTATTATTATTATTGCAGCTTTGTAGCCTAAATCAGCTGAGGTAAATAATAAATACACGGTTTCCACTAAAATAATAATAATAATAATAATAATAATAAAACTATCGCTTTCCTACAATGTCTTTCAAGTAGCGTTTGGATGTCTCCTTTGTATACTTAAAAAAAAAATGCTGGGTTGTTTTTCAACTCATGCTTGGGTCAAATATGGACAAGCCCAACCGTTGGTTAAACTTTACATTTACATTTATGCATTTGGCAGACGCTTTTATCCAAAGCATTCAAAGTACACATTTTTACATTTTTGTCAGTTCTTGCTTTCCCTGGGAATCGAACCCATGAGCTTGGCGTTGCTAGCGCCACACTTTACAGGGTGCACTAATATGCATTAATTCATGCTTAACTAATGCACAGATAATCATGAGTTACTGTGTGACTTATGAACAGTGTTGGGTGAGTTACTCTAAAAAAGTAATTCATCACTAGTTACTAATTACATCTTCAATAGTGTAATTAGATTACTGTACAAATTACTCTCTCCAAAAGTATTTAATTACTAATTACTTTCTAAATCCTATATCAACCTCGAGTTAAGCAATTCAAGGATAGACAGAAACGGCTCTTTTGATTAATTCAAATACATAATATAAAACTACATCAATTATTCTTATTAACTGACCAAAGTATTACAAGTATGAGATAAAAACATGCATTTTAAAGTTAGACTTTACATTTTGATGTTAATTCTACTATTGTATGTATTATAACAGTCAAGTCATAACATAATGATCCTTTGCAAATCATTAGCTAATGATTAATTAAAGCAGACAACTGGAAGATGAAATGCATGGCTTCAACCACTGTGGTATTAATTTACATTATTAGTTAATATAATATGTTATTAGGTATTAATACATGATGTCATAATTAATAGCAATGCATATATTACTTAATCTATTAATAATATAAAATGTTCATTAGTTGCTGATGCAGTGATCATTAATTAATGGTTTAGTTCTTCATGAGTCATACATTAACTCGTGATTATCTGTGCATTAGTTAAAGCTGCAGTCTGTAGTTTTTCCTCTTTGTCGCCATCTCTGTTCGAACTCTGCAATTGCAGTTATTTGCGGAATTATCAACTTTACGCGAGTTGTGCCTCGGCACGGCACAGCGAGGATGAATCCAATGTTTTGAGGAGAATGTGCGGCTGTCAGTCACCGCTCCGGTGTGGATACTGTCATTGGGAATCACGGATTCTACTGTTTGAACATATGACCAATGTCATCTGAACAAGTAAACAAACATCCACTTTTGTTCTGACCAGCTAAGGGGAAAAAAAAAGCATTGCAATAGATCGCGATAATTCAATCTAGCGATTGCTTAAATCACATCAAACCATGCAAATTATACTTTGTTTTCAAATTGTTAATGTTAACAACATCAGCATTGCGTGACTACATTTAATGTGTATTAGGGCTACCTGTAGTTCAGTTTCCATTTCTGTGCAGTCTAATTTCCACTCGTCATATACCAACAAATTGGTGAATTACCTCCTCTCATAGCTAGCACAAAATAATTGATATTTAACTTACCATAATGCACATAGCAAAACGAGAAAGGCACAACAAAGAAAACTCCGTAACTGTATGAATTAAGCTAACAGGTGTGCTACTGTTACATAGCCTAATTGAACCATTGAAATGTCTTAACGTTATCCGTCCAGCAGAATTTGTTTTTTTTTCGAATTGGCCCGGTTGAAGTTGAAGTTTTTTCTGTAGCCACTCCGAAGTCTTTTGCATTTTACAATGGGTGGATCTCCAGTTGTCACTGGTGTTGGTCGTTTGAACCTTTCTGGATCCGCCATCAAATTGATAAGTTTAATTAAATCAAGTGCTGTGAGAAAAGGCTATAAATCTCCACCTCCAACATCCTCACACGCAATATAGCCTACTAGCCGGGACTCCTTCTTTATGCGTACAGATGTGACGCAATGACGCAAAGATAGGCTCGAATTTCCCGCGGAAATCCACCAGTACCTGGCATTAAAAACATTATTACAAGCTTACCGTTGAAAACCGAGCAGATAGTTTTGAACACTGGCTGGTTATGTACTTGCTCAAAAATCTATTCTGGATCATTTTTAACCCCAAAAAAGTTACGGACTGCAGCTTTAAGCATTAATTAATGCATATTAGTGCACCCGTATTGTAAAGTGCGTATTGTAATCCACCAGTCAGACCACTATTAAACTAGCTGGTCTAAACTAAAGCAAAATTTTAATCAGTCTGCAGGTAACCCACCACGATTTCTCTGTAAAAATTGGATTATAATAATTATAACTGCAACAAGATTCATTTAAATTTAAAGTTGGATACACCACTGTATAAATATTGTGAATTACGCCCCCTGGTGGCGAATATATGAAATCACCAACAACAGATGCTTTGACTACTCTGACACATCACCTCTTGATAGATGATCATAGCACTTAATATATAGTTACATATAAATAATATGACTATTTGGTGCGTAAATAATCTGACTAATCTTGCACAAGAATCTTGGATTATTTTTTTACCGAGCTTGTGATGCATTCTGGGATTGTCTTCTCTGTAAAGGATGCCTTTTTTTTTAGCTGGTTTTTGTAATAGAGCCAATGTTTCATATGAAATCTGTGATCAGAAAGTCGTATTAAACTTATGGTTGTGAAAGCTTGTGCTCACAACAGTTCTAATTTCATCTCCTCCTCCTGGCTGTACAGCTGACTTCACTCCTACAAAGACATGAACTTGTGTCTTATGGAGGAAGAGCCCACGATACCAGACGCCCACCTGAACGCAACCTCTGCAGGGCCGATCTGTAACAGAGCGGGAAACCACATTAGGAACTTACCCAGCATGCTTTGAGACATGCAGAAAGTGCACCATAATATTTGCTGCTATTATTGCATATCCTCACAGGCAAAACTCATTAATCTTGAAATATATGGGTGTGTGTGATTGTCACAAAAATGAAAATCCATCCTAAACATCTCAACAAGCCAAAGAGTCTAAATGCCACAAAAACCTCATGATGGCAAAACAGGGATAATAGGGTAAATCCTGCTTCATCCAGAACTGGGACATTTTATGAGATTGAAACGCAACAGTCCGGCATTGCATTTGGTCAGCAGAGGTCATCATATTCTCAATTTGACAAATTCATATATGTCATGTATTCATATATTTCTGAATATTCATATTCAGAAAATAATCAACAATACAAACAAATATAACAAATATTACAAACTGTTTTTTTACGTGAGCACATGATATTTGAATAGGCTATCTAACAATTATTTTGGGGAAAAACAAACAAACACTATGTTACATGATTTTAATAATATGTTAATTTAAATTATTATATAAATAGTATAGGCCTATTGGTTGCTTGTTGGGAATGTATGGTAAATTGCGTCCCATTAACCCAAATATTGAGTAAACACCAAATGGAACAGGAACATAAATATACATTGGACTAAAAAAATGTAACCACATTTTAGACCTGTGAAAACTGTCTGAAAGACATTAAATATAAAGAAAATAAGATATATACACACACACACACTGATCAGGCATAACATTAACATTATCCTAATATTGTGTTGGTCCCCCTTTTGCTGCCCTGCTCAGCCCTGACCCGTCGAGGCATGGACTCCACTAGACCCCTGAAGGTGTGCTGTGGTATCTGACACCAAGATGTTAGCAGCAGATCCTTTAAGTCCTGTAAGTTGCGAGGTGGGGCCTCCATGGATCGGACTTGTTTGTTCAGCACATCCCACAGATGCTCGATTGGATTGAGATCTGGGGAATTTGGAGGCCAAGTCAACACCTCAAACTCGTTGTTGTGCTCCTCAAACCATTCCTGAACCATTTTTGCTCTGTGTCAGGAGCATTATCCTGCTGGAAGAGCCACAGCCACCAGGGAATACCGTTTCCATGAAAGGGTGTACATAGTCTGCAACAATGCTTAGGTACACTAAAAAAAATGCTGGGTTAAAAACAACCCAAGTTGGACAAACCCAGCAATTGGGTTGTTTTAACCCAGCGGTTGGGTAAAATGTTTGCTTAAAACAGCCTAATTACTGGGTTAAAACAACCCTATTGCTGGGTTTGGGTTTGGTTGTTTTTAACCCAGCATTTTTTAGGATGGCAGGTGACATCCACATGGATGGCCCCCAGCAGCAGAACATTGCCCAAAGCATCACACTGCCTCCACTGGCTTGCCTTCTTCCCATAGTGCATCCTGGTGCCATGTGTTCCCCAGGTAAGAGACACACACACACGCACCCGGCCATCCACGTGATGTAAAAGAAAACGTGATTCATCAGACCAGGCCACCTTCTTCCATTGCTCCGTGGTCCAGTTCTGATGCTAACGTGCCACTGTTGGTGCTTTCGGCGGTGGACAGGGGTCAGCATGGGCACCCTGACTGGTCAGCGGCTATGCCGCCCCATACACAACAAACTGAGATGCACTGTGTTTGCATCAAGCTTTCCTGTAGCTCAAACAATAAGAGCATGGTGCTAGCAACGCCAAGGTCATGGGTTTGATTCCCAGGGAATGCAAGAACTGTAAAAATGTGTACCTTGAATGCAATGTAAGTCGCTTTGGATAAAAGCGTCTGCCAAATGCATAAATGTAAATGTGTATTCTGACACCTTTCTATCAGAACCAGCATTAACTTCTTGAGCAGTTTGAGCTCCAGTAGCTCGTCTGTTTGATCGGACCACACGGGCCAGCCTTCGCTCCCCACGTGCATCAATGACCCTGTGGCCGGTTCACCACTGATCCCTGGAGCACTTTTGATAGATCCTGACCACTGCAGACCGGGAACACCCCACAAGAGCTGCAGTTTTGGAGATGCTCTGACCCAGTCGTCTAGCCATCACAATCTGGCCCTTGTCAAACTCGCTCAAATCCTTACGCTTGCCCATTTTTCCTGCTTCTAACACATCAACTCTGAGGACAAAATGTTCACTTGCTGCCTAATATATCCCACCCACTAACAGGAGCCGTGATGAAGAGATCATCAGTGTTATTCACTTCACATAATGTTATGCCTGATCGGTGTGTAATTATATATATATATATATATATATACACACATACATACATACATACATATATACAATACATACATATACACACACACACGTATGAGAAAGAACATAAACTCAGTTATAACCTCCAAATAGCCTTTCGGTCAGGGAATGCTTTGCCAAGGGCATCCCTGTGGGATTATGGGGGATTACTGGTTTGCCTGTCAATCCCAAATATAGCGGCATACTCATAAATCTCAAAAACAGGGAGAGTGCAGCAATCTGTTTGCAGATGTTGTGTTTCTAAACAAATGCAACTGGAATGAAGAATCAAGATTTATGGATTTGGAAAGGGCATTTTCCGGCCAGAACACTGGGAACAAACATCATTTTTATTTGCACCACTAAAATGAAACTTCAACAACAGAGTTGCAAAACATTAAACAAACACAACAAAAAACATTATCATACAAACAAAGGTGTTAAAAACTGCATGCTCATAGAGTGCCATCTTGTGGCATGTCTGGAATCAATAGGTCACTTTAGTGGTGCTTCATAAACCAAGCATCACTAGTACTATTGCTAATACTTATTTGTTTATTCAAACCACTAAGTATTAAACTTGACGGCCCGATCTACCACCTAACACCATATTATCAACCACTCAGAACCACTATCAGCTGCATACTGTAGTATTGTGCAGTGGATTGCACATCTCAAACAATAAGAGTGTGGCGCTAGCAACGCCAAGGTCATGGGTTCGATTCCCAGGGAAAGCAAGAACTGACAAAATGTAAAAATGTGTACTTTGAGCAGTGTAAGTCGCTTTGGATAAAAGCGTCTGCCAAATGCATAAATGTAAATGTATTTTGTACATCATCTGAAATAAAAAAATTATAAATCTGAGCAGACATTGCCGACTGCTAATAGAGAAAAAGCATCACAAAATGTCACTCAGTTTACCGGGGGAAAAAAGTTGCACCTGATGTTCTTGAGTAGTTGCCATGACGATGGTTAAACAATTAGACTGTCCACTGTGAAGCAGGTTCATGGTTTCTATTAACAGCAGACACATACAATGTTACAGGTCCATGTGTGTAATAAAAAAATAAAATAAATACTCCATAGTATTCTATTCTGAACACAGCCAGTACACACTCAAGCACGCACATACACATACAAATATATACACACACACACACACACACACACACGGTATATATCATTTCTATTAACAGCAGACACATGTAACAGCTACATGTGTAAATTATAATTAAAATAAAATAAAAAAACAAAAATGTATAAAAATTGCTCAATCAAGCAGAATCTTTTATTTCCAGCCGTTGCATATTTAACACATTTCAGAATTAGCATTTAAATATTTCTTAACACCAGAACACTTAAAAGTCAAAGCCAAAGCCAAAGTCAATCACACTAAATAATTAAGTCCAAGTCCGGTGAACGTGATTTCACCAGGTACAACATCCTTCTGGAACAACATTCCAATCAACCGATCAGATCTGAAGGATAGTTTTTTTAGGCTTACACTAAGGGTTAGGAGCTTCTACAACATTCATATTCACATATCAGTTTAAGGATAAATTATGTGTAGGGTTAGGACAGGAATGTTAATTTATGATTAATTAAACATTTCCTTCACAATGTTGATTCAGGAACATGCCTTACTTGGCAAAATCACGGCGACCAATCAAATCCACTGTGTCAGTGTGGAAGTTCACAGTGAGTTTAGACAATCCTTTATGCACAAGACACATATGCAGCAGTTCTTTATTTCACCGGTTGTCATGGAGATGGCATTGCTCAAGTGGACTGAAACTACGCCATCTCACCTTCCAATCAACCTGACGACAGTTCTTTTCACATATGTAAAGTAGCTACTATTTCAGGCCGAGTGCAGATGTATAAACACTATTCTATCTAAGATATGATGGAAAAAAAGACCGGAAATACAGCTGTCCTCACACAAGGTGCTTTTGTTTCCCAGGAGTTGCTTCCTGTTTGGTAGAAGCATTGAAAAGCATTTTACACGTGGCTAGAATGGTGCAGTGCCTCTTACAGAAAGTCTCAAAAAAACGGATAACAGCAGTATCACTTTTATACTCATAAATGAATGCAGGTGATGCACAAGAGTTAATCTCATGAAACTGGTTGGGTAACATTCATTCCAAAATTAAAAAATTCCATACTGGCTTCCTTCCCCAGTTATGACCGGTCAAAGCTGGACAAGAAGTGGTGGTATCTCGGGACTGGAAGGTTCCAGGGGCTCATGGCTGTAGGGAAAGTAGGGTCCCTCTGGGATCTCTCCATGCCTGGAGTAAGGAGCCTAAAGTCAGCTTGACTCCGGAGTTATGCCCTGTTATAGGTGAGGGGTACTTTGGGGATCTCTCCGACCCCAGAGTCCTAAGCCCCTGGGAGGCTTGGTTCTGACATGCATCCTCTCCAGTGGTCCCACTATCTCTGTTGCTGGAAGCTCAGACCCGGACACGTTGGAAAGAATTTGGTGTGGCTGCGCCTCGATATTATAACCGGAGCTCAAAGCTCGGGTGCTGTTTTGAATGAAACCTTTATCTAAATCCAAAAATGCAGGGTGACTCGGACTTCCACCCCCTCCCAGGCTCTTGGCAGAGACTGGGGAGGCTCACCCTTCATGGAAACGGTATTCCTGGGGGGTATTCCAGAAAGCAGGTTATGTGACATACCTGGGTATGTTTAAGAGTAAGTTAGCAGATAACCTCAACTTTCGGTTTCAAAAATGGAGGTAACTTTCAGGGTATGCAAGTAACCATGGCAACTCGCTCTCTGAACATAACCTGCTCCGGAGCAGCTCATGATCCAGGGATAGTTTACTTAAGAGGTATTCAGATGTGTTTTATATAATTAACATAGTTATATTAATATAACCAAATTTGTTATATAGTTACAGTTATATAATATACTATATATTAACTCTAAAGAATTTGAATTAAAAAAATTATAAAATAAGTTTAAATGTTAGTTCAATTCAATTATTATTACATTTATTATTTATTTTATTGTCATCTCACACATGGATCTGCATTCATTTAATTAGCATCAAACAATATAATCTTTATTCTCAGTGAATAAAGATTTCTTATTAAACGAAGACATTGAAAAAATTATTGCACAACCACCAAACAGGTGGCGATGTGCACTAAGTAGGTTATGTAACTCGCCATTAAACAAAAGAAGAAGAGGAAGTAGTATGGCATGCTCTTTCTTAGCGTCTGTTTCCATGGTGAATCATCGATTCGTCGCTCTGTTGAGAATGTCTTGTGTGTTAACCGGGAACTTACTCTGGGTTGTCTGAACTTACTCCCAGACTCGTTTTTGGAATCAGCGTACCTCAAGTAAGCAAGGTTTGGGTTAATCAACCGAGAGTTCAGGGTATATGTGACGGTAAGTTAACCTTGCTTTCTGGAATACCCGCCCTGGTTGACTTGGCCTCCAAATTCCCCAGATCTCAATCCAATCGAGCATCTGTGGGATGTGCTGAACAAACAAATCCGATCCATGGAGGCCCCACCTCGCAACTTACAGGACTTAAAGGATCTGCTGCTAACATCTTGGTGCCAGATACCACAGCACACCTTCAGGGGTCTAGTGGAGTCCATGCCTCGACAGGTCAGAGCTGTTTGGCAGCAAAAGAGGGACCAACACAATATTAGGTCATAATGTTATGCCTGATCGGTATACATTCATGGATTTTATATATATATATATATATATATATATATATATATATATGGATAGAAAATTCACTGTTGTGGTAAGGCCTCCTTAGAAAGAAAACATTGAAAGGCAGGCCTCTGTGGCCCCTCAAAATCTTATAAAATTACTTGTTTAAATAGTTTCTAAATCAATTCTCTCAACCCTGAAAGGGTCCAAATATGTATCTGAAGTTCTTGAGAATCAAGGTTATTTTAAGTCTTGATGTTTTCCTGCTTCGTTCTCTCGCTCTCTCGCTCTTTCTCCCACCCTGCCTGTTTCTCCTCTCAGCATGTGAATAATGTGAACACCTCTCATTGTCGCTTAGATCTGATCAGCGTCATGCCTGCAATGCAAGCGCGCTCAAACACACTTACACCACAGACAGACAGGCAGCTGTGACATAACGGACTTCAGCCTCTATCCGGATCAGTCCAAATTTCTGTTTGTGATTATACGGTAAGAACAAAATATTTTTTTTCTTCTTTATCCGTTTACCTTTGCATTAACTCTGTAGTATTTGACATCAAGCGATGAAACGAGCAGCTTCTGATAAATACACCTTTCATTTCTTACCACATGCAGGCACAGAGTACATGTTCTGTTCCCTTGCCATACAAAGTTGATGGCACTGAATAAGGTTTGCTTAATGCATTGTTGGATCTATTTGCATCTATTTGTTTCAGTGGTTAAGTTGAAGCAGTGAGAACATTCAGTACCTTGATTATAATAGAAACACTTTGCGACCTCTTCAAAATCTCAAGTGCATACTGAATATGCAGTTTCATATATCATCTTTCCATGTACATTTCAAAAGCTTGAAGACAACCATAAGCGTAATGGCATAACGTCATTTTCTGATTTTTTTGCTTTTTTAATTTATACTAATATGCAGAACAGATGGCCAGGATTTTCAAAGGTCACTTTACTCTTTCTATGTGTAACCCACAAGTGGAGCTTCTCTACCTGCTCCCAGTAGAGCTGAGCAGAACATCGCTGACATGGTAGAATCACAGCTATTCAAAAGCAATCGTCATTTCCTCCATGGTAACAGTGTGCAAGCTGCTCTTGACAACTTGTTCAAACCCTCGTTTTCACATAGTGGAAATGCACACTGACAGTGGATTTGATTTTCACATCTTGCAAATGTGATTAAAGTCGACATTTACATTTGAGATGAGACTTCATAACATCAGCTGAAAAGGACAGTCGTTTGAGAGGCAAAGCATTGCAATTTGGTGGAAGATTGTAAGAATGCAGACATTTCAAAAATCACCTATAGAAATCGTTGAAATAACATGGACTAATGAATCGTACACAAAGAAAATGTCGATTTCATGTTGACTAAAAAATGTATATAAAAAGGACTGAGAAGCATGGAAGCTACGCTGATGTCTGGAAGTGCTTGTTTTCAAAACTGTTTGTCTTTAATTCACAAGGCCAGATTCTGAAAGATAAGAAAAATAAGAATGGTTGAGACAAATTACAAATGGTTTAGCAAAACTGATTGCGATGAAACTTCTATACACAATGCATAGCTAAGATGTAGGACGAAGCTTAGAGAACACAGTATCTATACTCTCTTTACATAAGCACCATTAAATGTCACTCTGATTGACTTTACAGGAATTCAAAAACACTCGATAAACCCCAATCAGAGGCATGATGTTCTGCAGGCTCTGAGAAAGTAACACCAAGGACAGCAAACACAATGGCTTTAGAAAGATGCAGTTGCTAAAGAAAGTGAGGAAGGCCAAGCTCAGCGCTCGTACTGAAAAGGATGGGCATCGCAGAGAATGTTGTCTGGCGGTAACGGCAAACAATAAAGCCAAGGTCTCTGCTTCGGTTTATTGAATTTAGCTTTTCAAAAAATAAATAAATAAAGTAAGAAAAAAAGTACAGGATCTGTAATTCTACAGAAAGAGAACTTGTTGCTGAGCAAGACATGATAAACAAAACAAAACAAAACAAGCAACACAACATGCATTTGGATCCATTATATCATTTTGCAAGGTTTGTGTGCAACCAATCAATCAATCTAATAATGAGTGGACCACAATATAACTTAAAAGCTACTCGAGTCTTCCATTTTCTACATGTAATGTGTGTAATTTGCTTAAGAAGAGCTTTTCAAATGGAACGTCTTATACACCCTACTGTATCATTTCTAAGACCTCTAAATGATCAATACAGATAAATGTTACTAAAAAAATAGCATCACAATCTACTACACAACTTCTGTTGTCTGATTGACAGTTTTTACTTTTTTAGCAAGTAAAAGGCCTTTTAGTCTGATTGTAGGTCCACATTCAGCTTGTGGTCTTTTTTGCTGTGAAATCTTTACAGATTTTTATAAAGTAAACATAAGAATGCCTTTTATATTATTAGTAATATTTCAAAATGAACATTTACTGGACTGAAGCAACTAAGGTTTGATTATTAAAACGTAATTTTCTAGAAAAATCATGTTAAAATGTGAGTATCAAATATGGTACATTGGACTTTTGAGGAAGGTTTATTTGTTCATCTCTCAATCATCAGTGTATTGCATTGTATTATAGGTTTTAAAACTACCGTTTTGATCATAAAACTAAGCATTTATGTATCATCTTACTAAGATAATTATTGGGAGATATAGTGACGACTGATATCAATATGCATTTTATGTACGTAGTCTGCTATACCATCATAAAGATCTCATTGATTTACCTCAAGATATCAGAATTTCGTCTCTCACTCTTTGGCCATATAAATAGCAGCAACTGCACCAAATTGCATATTTTTGCGCCTCTGAATAAAACTGGTGTTTTTTTCCTTCATATTCACACATATCATACAGTAGTATATGAGCCATAAAAGCCTGATGTATGATACTAAACAAAAAAACATGCAAACCTTTTTTTAAATTTTGTATATTAAAAAGGCACAATATGTAATTTTCACCACTAGAGGTCACTTATTCAAAACAAAGGCGTCGCTTGATGACGCCTTGATTTCACAGAATCATGGGTGTTGTTGTCTTCACCTCTAAAGTCGGTGGAAAAGAATCCAACGGGACTCGGGCAGAAATCATAATAATGGATGAGCTAATGTATTGCAGATTTATTAACATTCCGGTAGTATGAAGCAAAGCAGGGCTGAGTGTTGTGGGGCTGAACGAGGCTGCTGGAGCGATTACTAATAAGAGACGAGTACGACACACACACACATACATACATATATATATATATATATATTTTAATGCATCTTTGGTGTTTCCATGGTTTCTACAAAATAAAACCGGAAATTGAGGGTAACACAGATATGACGTCACTGATAAGCGACACCTGGTTAAAATGGCTGATTTCTCTGGATTTAAACATTCTTGAATACATTTGGGATAATGTAAATACACAAGTCAACAAAATATATAATATTGCTCTAGTGTTTAATATTCTATCTTTAATATTTTATCAAAAGGTTCAATAAACTGTTCCGTTTTGAAAAATTAGATTTTTCAGATTCTTATTGTTATATGTCAGGCTTTACCTGCATGGCTAATCTTATTCCCCTCTTCACAGGTTTTGTTATGGCAGCATCCGTGATCCCCATGTGTGAGTCACAGTGAAAGTGGTGAAGATGGAAGGTCCACAAGTGGTCAATGTTGACAGCAACTCCTTGCTTAAGGCTGTCTACCTAAGTCGTCTCCGTCTCACACGGCTACTCCTGGAAGGCGGCGCTTACATCAACGAGAGTAACGAGTATGGCGAAACACCCCTGATGGTCGCCTGCAGGAGCAGGCATACGGACCACCAAAGTGTTTCTAAGGTTAAAATGGTGGGGTACCTGCTCGAAAGTGGTGCTGACCCGAACATCCAAGATAAAAGTGGGAAGACGGCTTTAATGCACGCCTGTTTGGAGCAAGCTGGTTCTGAGGTGGTGGCGCTGCTCTTGGGTAGTGGGGCGGATCCATGTCTTGAGGACCACACTGGTTCTTCGGCTCTGATATACGCCATCACTGCCAGCGATGAAGAAACTCTTAAAATGTTGATAGATGCATGCAAATCCAGAGGAAAAGAAGTTATCATCATCACCCCTGATAAACTTGCGTGTGGAAGGCAAATGGCAAAACAGTACCTATCCATTCCTCCACTTGCAATGGTGGAACAATGGGACAATCAAAACTCCACCATTGTTCCCTGTGCTTCTCCATCTGATATTCTCCTCAGTACATCTCCACATGGGACTCTATCTTCTAGTCCTACAGAGCATATGTTTTCCTTTCAGGACCTCCAAAGCATGACGAATTCACAGCCAACTTCTCCATCCCACCAGGCTCCCCTGGTGCACAGTCGAGTGAGCAAACTCCACAATCTCCAAAGATTACACTCTGAGCCTTGGCTGAAAATCCCGCAGTCTTTTCTGGCCCAACAGCAGGCCAAAACCACCTCGGCTATGGATGAACTCCCGGACATCACACTCGATGAGGAGTTGCCTTTCAGAATGAAGAGATTGGCTTTCGGTAATATGCCACTATCACGGCATTCCAGTGTTGATCTGAAAGAAGCCCACTGTTTGAGTCAAGCTCTCAGTCAAGGAAGCAGTGGTGAAGGTCTAAGACCGGAAGGAGCACTGTGCCGAAACATGTCCTTTGATAGCTTATCGTCCTTACACTCTTTATCCCATCCCAATCTTCATAGCAAAAGCAGTGTGGAAGCTTTACCGGCTGATAAGGACCCGGGCAAATCCCTTCCAAATTTGGCCGTGTCCAGTCTCCGCAACATCATCCAGAGAAGGCAACTAGGAATGGATCACTACAGCTCAGATTCTCAACTATCAGTGAGCCTTGCCAACTCTCTAGAAGACCGTAAAGGACATCTAGAGAAGAGAAAGCTTGCTAACTCACGTTCTCCTACCTTGGTAGGCTCTAGGGAGTCTCTTGAGAACGTTTCATTGACGCACCTGCACAGGAGGAATCCAATCAGCTACGAGCGTCGGGGCTCTGGGGTGCTTTTGGATCCCATTTCCCATCCCCGAGCTGGTTTCCTCCCTCCTCTGAACCAGCATGCCCTGATCCCAAACATCACTGGAAGCGGAAATTCAAGCAGCATTGGCTTCAGCAACAAATCAGTTTGTGGCGTAGCAGCAGGGACAAAGCCTTGCATGCCTTCGGCTCCGGCAGGTTTTCCTAAGGATCTCAAGACTAGGAGGATGCTGATAAGAAGGCACTCCATGCAAACTGAGCAGCTCAAGCGGGTTGGTGACTTCACAGAAATATTTGGACACTGAATTGCTACCATTATAAACAGTTTGACAGTAACTAAGGTGCCAATTTGCACTGACAATAATTAATTGCTGGTTGCTGAAACTGAACAAATACGTCTATAATCTTGTGTCTACACTAAAATGAAAAATTTAAACCATGCATCCTTAAGGTGCGGTCACATTTATCATTGCTCAGAGAAATTTTCTGGGCAAAATCACGTCATTACAATAGGAATCTGCACGATCAAATTGGAAAGATTTCCCCTCTCAGATTTATCTTGTATTGAAGTTGTTCACACAAATCTGCCGTGCTGAACAACTTGGTTGGCTTGGTTTGAAAGTGAATTCTGTGTGAGCTGTGCTTTATATACACTATATTGCCAAAAGTATTGGGACACCCCTCCAAATTATTTATTTCAGGTGTTCCAATCACTTCCATGGCCAAAGGTGTATAGAATCAAGCACTAGGCATGCAGACACTTCTACAAACATTTGTGAAAGAATGGGTCGTTCTCAGGATAGATTGTCACCTGTGCAGTAAGTCCCTTCATGAAATTTCCTTACTACTAAATGTTCTAGGATCAACTGTTAGTGGTAATTAACAATTGGGAATAACAGCAACTTAGCCACGAAGTGGTAGGCCACGTTAAAAAAATAAAAAAATTAAAAAAAAAAATAATTCACAGTTGCCAACTTTCTGAATAGTCGATAGCCACAGACCTCCAAACTTCATGTGGCCTTCAGATTAGCTCAAGAACAGTGCGTAGAGAGCTTCATGGAATGGGTTTCCATGGCCGAGCAGCTCATCCAAGCCTTACATCACCAAGTGCAATGCAAAGCGTGGGATGCAGTGGTGTAAAGCACGCCGCCACTGGACTCTAGAGCAGTGGAGACATGTTCTCTGGAGTGACCAATCACGCTTCTCTGTCTGGCAATCCAATGGAAGAGTCTGGGTTTGGCGGTTGCCAGGAGAACGGGACTTGCCTGACTACATTGTGCCAAGTGTAATGTTTGGTGAAGGGGGATTATGGTGTGGGGTTGTTTTTCAGGGATTGGGCTTGGCCCCTTATTTCCAGTGAAAGGGCACTTTGGACAATTTCATGCTCCCAACTTTGTGGGAACAGTTTGGGGATGGCCCCTTCCCGTTCAAACATGACTGCACACCAGTGCACAAAGCAAGGTCCATAAAGACATGGATGACCACGCTTGGTGTGGAGGAACTTGACTGGCCTGCACAGAGTCCTGACCTCAACCCGATAGAACACCTTTGGGATGAATTAGAGCGGAGACTGCGAGCCAGGCCTTCTCGTCCAGTATCAGTGCCTGATCTCACAAATGCACTTCTAGAAGAATGGTCAAAAATTCCCATAAACACACTCCTAAACCTTGTGGAAAGCCTTCCCAGAAGAGTTGAAGCTGCTATATATAAGGGTGGGCCAACTCCATATTAAACCCTACGGATTAAGAATGGGATGTCATTACATTTCAAGTTCATGTAAACGCAGGCATCCCAAAACTTTTGGCAATATAGTGTATCTCTATGCTATTGACAATTTACCTTTTAAAGTTAAAGAAAATTCAATAGAAATGAATAGTTATGTGGCTAGTGCTTCTATGTCTAGGAAAACAGGATACAAAACATTTAAATGACAGGTTTGAAACAAACAATTCAACCAGTGGTTGAGGCATTAATGGCTTGCATCAGCAAGGTACAAATTCATTCGTGATACATTTGAGTCATTGTTTATAGAACATACTTTTGCTTCTGTATTGTTTGATGTTCACAATGTCTTAAATCAATTGCAACATAATTGTATATTGTGAGCAGAAAATTTGCAGCAAATCACTCACCCATTTGGAAAATCTGTTTGAAACCCATTTGAAAAAAAGTCTGTTAGAAATGTATGTTGTCATAAATGAGCATGAGACAATGAATTTGCATATTTATCAAAATTTTATTCTACATGAGATACATATTAGAAATGAATGTTGTTTTGAAGAACATCCTTAGGTCCCATACCAGATAATTAATCAAATAAATCTGGTTTTCATGAATAAATAGATATACATTATGCAAACTGGTACATCTTAACAGCTTTATGTAAAGCATAAAAATACTTTAATTATGATGATTTAATTAATCAGCAACAGTGAGAAAATAATTTAACTCCCAAAGTATTCCACAAAGCACAAATATAAGTGAGAAGATCTGAGATGTCTAAAACGCTTGGCTCATTTCAGACATTTAATCTCAAGCCTTCCGTAACAATCATCTGTATCTTAAGAAGATTTGTATTTGGTTTGTGACAGAATTATAGAAGCCTTCAGATTATTTAAATATACACGTCAATATATCAAATAAACTGATTCATCACTGTTTGTTTATGTTGTGTTTTATCACTATTAAGAAAAATGAAATAAAAAATAAGGAACAATCACTCGTCATGTATTTCATCTCACCAATCACAGTAAAAGTGCATTTTGCAAATTTAGATTTTTGTTAAGCTGCAGCATTTAAAAATTAATTTCAGAAACTTGGCATGAACAATCTTAATTCATATGGCGGTGGGGGGGTGGAACATTATAAACAGAATGTAAAATTGCAGGACCAAAGTCTAGTGAATAGAGAGGAATAAAGGTTATTGCATTTATAAAATGGCTACTTAATCCAACATAATTTATAAGAGAAAAGAGTTTTCATGAGATTCTTCAATCTGTCAAACTCAGACAGTAACAGATACTTTATCATCTGTAGTATAGTGAGGACCAGTGCTTAATTTGTAAACCTTAAGGTGCCGGAACGCGCACAGAACACATGCTTGAAATAACATGCCATGTCCTCAAATCTCCACTTCTGGGGCTAACAGGAATCAATTTTAAATGTGCATTATATAAATATTGTGGCAATAATTAAAAATAATTACACATCACATAAATTCTATATTTTCCAATCAAAATGGCAACATTTGACTAAAGAAGTCAAGTAGTTCAGTACCAGTCTTTTAACATTTCTATCGCAAAATATGTCAGACATTAATTTAATAAACATTTAACGATTAAATGTTTAGCTGCTTGCATTTTACTTGACACTCTTTCACCATTAAAACTGAAGCAATAGGCTAGAATTCACGCTCGCAGTCTTTGATTTGATTGGCCATCTCAATCATTTTGACATTGGCGAGCGCTGTTATTAGACTACTGAGTCCATACTAAAACATCTTTTTCTCTCCGTTTTGGCCTTCCGCCCACACTGAGACAGCGTTTTCAGCAAAGAAAATGCTCCAAAGTGGATAAAATTGAAAACGCCGTTTTCGCATTGTAGTGTGGACTGTGAAAACGGAGGTATTTAAAAACATGCATTTTGAACCCATACATGCTGTTTATACCAGTATTGTGCCTGTTGTGTGCCATTCACTTTCACACAGATGCCAAAATATGTTACTCTGTACACTCTTCATATCACAGTCCTGCAAAGATGACAGAAAATGTACTTGCATTTGCTGTCCTGTGGCAAAACATGAACAGTTGCATTTTAGACCAAACATATGTGCGACGCATCAGTGAATGGTGAGATTTTTGCTAAATAAAGTGATCCTGCCAGAAGAATTGTGTGATAACTTGATTGTGTCTTGTTCTGTCTATCATCTCAGTGAGCTTTTATGAGGGTTTACGCATGCGCTGTAAGGTGAATTTAGTGTTTTTTCCCGACGTTTCAGTGTGGATGAGAAACTTTTAGAAAACGCTTGAAAAACAGCAGTGCGTTTTGAAACGAAAACTCAGTTTTCAAATCTATCCGGATTAATGTAGACGCAGCCTGAGGCAGACCAGACTAACAAATTAGCTTTAAACCTTTTGTCATCCTAACAACATACAGAGCAGAGCTCAACGGAGAGCAGCTGAGCAAAATAAAGAATATCAAATACTGGAGACGTGTCATTCACAATGTCTATTGATATTGCACTGACGTAAATAGCATATTTATGGCCGGGCAAAAAAGAATACTATGATTTGCTAATCTTTCCCTTTCTGTCATCACAACCAGGATTCTGTTTAACAGCATCTGTGTAACTCTCATCCCGACGAGAAATACTGGATCCGGACCATTCAGATCACAAATTAAGCACTGGTGAGGACATGTGGCAGCTTCATTAAATGGCATAATGCTGGGCTGGCCAAAATCTAAAAATGGAAAAACATGGAAAGTATTGAGATATTTTTCAGACCAACTTTAAAAGTCAGATTTTTCAATACCTGGCTGGTCACTCCAACAACACATCTGTAGTGTTAGTAGCTGGGGCTGTTTTTCAGCTTGTCCAGTAAAATGAATTAATAGTAAAATAAAAGCAATTTAAAGATGTCAATAAAATACCTTTTCTTAAAATCAATAAAGTAGTGTGAAAATAATTATATAAATGTTAAAGCAAATTGCTTTATAGAGATGATCTTAAGTCTTTTTTCCTTTACACTGAACTGTATTTTTGGTAAATATATGTGGTTTGAAACTAAACAACCAACAATGTTTTCATAAGCATCACATCGAGCTATACACTCAACTGCGCTGTTTTGGGTTATAATTGCAGAATGAGTTATAATTTCAATGCCCTATCAAAAATATCACCTTTAAACAACACATGAACTGTTCCAAATAGTATTTAAGCTTAATAAAAGCTTAATTGAATTAGCAGATGATTTCATCTATACGCTTTAAATAATCAAACCGAGGAGTATTTTAACCTCTGTGTATTTTACAGATCGAGGAACATCGACTAATCATAAGACGCAGTACTTAGAAAGTACAATAATCAGCACATAAAATCTTCATATGGATTCTTACGTCCACATGAAGCTACTTCATATGGTAAGAGTAAATTATGACGGATGGACAAAAAAAAAAAACACTGCAGATTCCAGATCAGAAAAAACAGATGTAGAATTTGAGAAATGCAGGACTTCACATGCTCGGTCACCGTGTGCGCAATCAAGTTATGATTATAATTCTCTGTATATCTGACATAATAGTCATACAAAAACAATTCAGTTTCGAGTTCAAACCAACATTCATCGACCAGCATCCAACGGAAACACAACCGAAGAAGCACAGCTCAGTTCTCACGTTTTTATTTTTGTTGCTGACTCAAGACCTCTGCTTTATTCTAAAGGATCGCCAATATAGTTCCACTTCAGTGAAGTGTTCTTTAATTTGCTTTAAAATGCCCAAACTCTCCATACCTTGTTAGAAATTTCTATGCATCTGCAAATCATCGGTTACGAATATGAAGGTCCCACTGGCTGCCTGTGATGGGAAAGTTTATAAGTCAGCAGCGTTCAAATGCTCAGTGAGATGTAGAAGAAAAACTCCATGTCCATGGCTTGATGTGGGACACAGGAGCTTCCTCCGTGGATGACGGGAATCAGAGCCCCGTCCAGATCGTTCATATACTTCTGAGGCAGGAGACGGCCACCAGAGCCAGCCTGGTACTCAACCTACAAAAACACAATGAGTGGATTACAAATGCATCTTATGCATATAATCTACATACTACAGTGTCTTGAGAGTTACTAATGAAGGAGTGATGTCAGTAACATTTTTTTCCAAAAAGCAGCAGTGTAAAACATTTAATGAAAAAATATAAGATATTAAGAATATATATATTTTCAATTTATAGAAATATGATATGGCTGTTGTGAATGAAGCTCTGTGGTCATGCTTCGATTTACATCTGAGGATGTTACCTCTAAAACTATGATTTTTATGACATTTTCTAAGACCACGTCATGTTAGTGTCCTGATAAGACGCTATTAAAATATTTTATTGTCCTGTAAACAACCACTCTACTGTCCATGTCTGGACATGGGAATTGCCCCATTCACGTTTCTATTGTTCTCTCTCGACAAACCTTTGACACTTCTGCCGGGTATGAGATTAAATCTTCATTATTCATTTACATTTACGCATTTGGCAGACGCTTTTATCCAAAGTGACTTACACTGCATTCAAGGTACACATTTTGTCAGTTCTTGCTTTCCCTGGGAATCGAACCCATGACCTTGGCGTTGCTAGCGCCACGCTCTTTTGTTTTTATTCAGAGGCTATTAGCCTTTATTTTGGAATTACATGGCGTGGCCATATACACCAAAATGATCCCACTATACATTAATCCACCTATTATCTGAAGTCTTTCTAAAAACAAAACAAAAAAAGCATATTCTTGGGACCTTATGTGAATTCTTAAAAAAAAAATGTTTTTTTTATATGGAACAGAATAGTTCTTAATTAAAACTCATATTAAACCACCATTCAAGTGTTTGTAATGCAATTTAATGTGGATTTTAGTCATATAATGTTGTTGAAATATGTTATGTATAGCCTTTTATAAGAAGCTAATCACTACACCTGCTTAGCATTTATAATGTAAGCATCCTTTATTGATATGAAAATACCCCAAATCACATGAAAAACACACAAATCATATACTATCGTAATCGTGTGATTATTAGCTTCTTGTTTCATGTGTTTAAATGTTTCTTTGGGTCTGTTTTTCACAGAGCTCAGAACAATAGACAGACAGTTCTTTCAGCTTTTCAGGTTGCATAACTAAGTGGGAAATGAATTTAAAAAAAATGTATTCTGTATGACGAAATATTTTGCAAACGTGAGAATAAATCAATATTTCTCCAAATATGCATACTTTTAGACTAAGAGCCCTAACAGACGCTGTTCAGTGCAGCTGTGTGAAGACAAATAAACCGGGGCAGATGTGACTGCATATGAGTGTTTTTATTCTGTTCAAAATATCTTAAATTACCGACTGATAATTTTGCACATCTGACATAAATTAAGAAATTAATGTCACTGCAACTGAGTTTTATCATACACAGTGGTCAAATACCTTTCTAATGATACACAGTTTGTCTCGATCAAGAGTGTGATGTTTTAACGTGCAGTGAATTTAAACAACAGTAATCTGGGACTGCCGGCAATGCACTGCAGATTAAGGAATTAATGTCACCTTATACTGGCCTTAGGCCATGTGTCCACCAAAGCGTTTTTAGCCAGCTGAAAACGTTAGGCGCTCTGCTGAAAACGCCTTGCTGTGAGCGCTTGAGAGCGTTTTGGCAGCGCAACGTTTTTTTCTAGGTGAGACTCTCTGCTTGCTATGATACAGAATATCTGTGGAAGTGTTACTAGTATCTTATTTCACAGATAATTTGTTTCTGTATTGATTCTATATAAAAATGCTGAGTATTTGCTCTGGCTTTTGTTAATGTTGTTAATCTGTTAATGTTGTACAAGTAGGATGTGGCGGTTGGTCTGTGTTGTATTTGTCCCGCCCCTCCACCACCGTGATTGGACAGCTGGGTAAAAAGTGACAGTGATGAGTTGAACATTCTACAACTCTCGGCGACCAGTAAAAAACGCAGAGTGCTCAGCGCTTGAGCGTGAAATAGACGTTCAGCACCTCGTTACGCTCATGGCGTTCTAAAAACGTTTTGGTGGACACGCGGCATTAGTGTTGTCAAAAGTACCAACTTCTGTACCTAGTCGGTACTGAAATTTTAAAAAATGTAACACTTTGAGCGCTGTTGAGCTGGAATCGTAAACACCTCTGACTGGTCCTTGTGCTCATAGGGCTCCACAAACATGTCTGTGATTGGCTACAATGATCAGCACTTCAAAAACATGTTGTAAATATACATTAAATGACACTTTTCACCAAGCGCTTTCAAGATACACATGGGAGCATTTCAATGCAGGTGTCCGGTCCGCTGATCAACGCCTGCTTGTGCTTTCAAACGCTCCCACTCCCGCTTTCAAAACTTTCAAACACTTCCATGTATTTTCAAACGCTCTCGTGCACTGATCATTGTAGCCAATCACAGACATATCTGATGAGCAAGTGAGCACAATGGCCAATCAGAGGTGTCTACGATTCCAGCTCAACAGCCCTTAAACCGACTAGGTACTAAAGTTTGTACTTTTGAAAAAACGAACTGGCCTATAGACTTAAAACTCTGAATCAAATGCTCAAGACTCAAAATTTATTTTAGTTAACCGGTTCTTTCAGGTGGTTTCAATGAACTGGGTTAAATTCACTGATTCAATGAGGAGTCAAGTGGTTAAATCTCAACCATACTTGCTTGATGCGCGAGTACCAATCAGGTTCATTCTCGCATGTTGTATGTATATTTGAGCTTCTGCAAAAAACAATGAGGTTCGTTCTTGCGCAAAAAGCAAGTACGGTTGAGCTTCTGTTTATGTTCGCTGATCAATGTTTATATGCTAATAAAAGCCTAAATTAAATCTGTTCATCGTATAAAGTGATTGTCTCTTCTCAGAAGACTTGGATTAAACCACTCCAATCACATGGATTTCTTTATGAACGTTTTGAACTGTTAGTGTTTTGGGTGAATAGACTTTCAATGAAGGGACAGTAATGTCTCAGATTTCATTAAAAATATCTTCATTTGTGTTCCAAAGATGAACAAAAGTCTTATGGGTTTGGAACGACATGAGCGTAATTGATGATAGTTCACCTAAAAATTCTGTCAATTTAAAGGTTTTCTTTTTTTCAAAACAGCCTGTTTATAAGTGCAATTTCCATCTTAGATTACAAAATGAGTTTTAGAGTTGTTTCATCAACACTCCTGTGTAATTTAGTGCCAAAAACGATTTACCATGTCCGAGTCAGTGGAGACTCGGAGTGCGATAGAGTTGAATCCATTGGCCATGAGCACAGAGAGGTGCGGGCAGAGGGCAGCGCAGCTGGCGGTGGCAATCTCTCTCTGAAACTGAGCTGATGATGTGAGGATGGCAGATAGGGAAATGTCTGAAGACTTCAGCAGATAGAAAACCTGATGGGAGAGACGGTACATGAACCAGAGATGACAACAAGGAACTCATTGTGCAGGCATTACACAGTACACACCTCAGTACACCTGATGGTTCGGCCATCCATCTCAAACTCAGAGTCCTGCTGGATCTTGATGCTGGAAACCCCCTCCAGAGACTTACCATCCACTGGACTGGTGACTCTGCAAATACACAAAACGTTATACTTTCTTAGGGGAATTATTTTTGACCTGACACAGCATCTTAACCACTGAAGGAAGCTGAAGGAATGAATTTTAAATAGTGCCCAATTAATGCAGAGTAAATTTTCAAGGTCACCTGCACCAGCGGCCAAACCGATCAATAGTGCTTTATCACTCAGTAAAGTGATTATTCAGTACAGTATTGGCATATCGCACATCCATAAGCAAGCATCTGATAAGAACATAAACTACTGGTCAAAAGTTTCACTTTGCTCAAGGAACATTTATGATTATCAATGTTGAAATGTTGAAGCATTTTTGTGGAAACTGTCATACAATAATATACTTTCATTCAGCAAGGACAATTTTTTTTTTTTTTTTTTTAAATAACAGTCAAAGACATTTATAATATTACAAAATATTTATATTTCAAACAAATTCTTTTCTTTTGAATTTTCTATTCATCAAAGAATCCTGAAAAATTTTTTTGACTCTTTACACAAACATTTCAAGCATCAAAAACGATGGCTGACGGTAGTAATAATAGTAATAAGACGTAGAAGAACCACCATTATTAATAGTGAAATAATAATAATTGAGAATAATTGAGAAGCAAATCAGCATATGAGAATGATTTCTGAAGGATCATGTGACACTGAAGACTGGAGTAATGATGCTGAAAATTCAGCTTTGCATCACACAATTACATTTTAAAATATATTAAAGTTATTTTAAATTGTAATAATATTTCACAATATTACTGTTTTGATCAAATAAATGAAGCCTTGGTGAGCATAATGGCTCGCTTCCAACGAGCGGTACGGTTCAGTACAATTCAGTGCGGTACGCAATTTTTGCCATTTCCATTGTCAGAAGTTATGAATGGTACCCTAATTCCAAACCACTCCAAACCACCCTTCTGTTGGGGTACCTAGCACAGTAGTCCGGTACTAAAGGGTGGAGCTAGACTCACCGCAGAACATTGATTGGTTGACAGAGAATCGTCACTTGCGTGTGCTTTTTCGGCTGTGTTTTTTCCTTGCAGCCATAAGAGACTACTTTCAAAAGACCTTAGATAATGTAAATATGTATGATAAATCGTTGGTACCCAGCGTTGACAGGCGCGATCCAGTTGACCCAGCGTACATTCACATTTTCCCTCGTCTCTTCTGAATCTGCCTTTCCACAGGGTATCTGGAAGTCGTTCTGATCCCTTAGGGCCTGTCGCAAACCCTCCATTGTCTCAGGAGGGATTTGCACCATTAACCCATCTAAAGATAAAAAGGCACAGCGTGATGATACAGCTCTGCTTTTTGAGAGTAATAATCTGATGTAGTGTTCAAAAACTGACTTGTATAAAAGCATTACCCTCCACAATGCTTGATTTGGCAATGAATCCTGATGAGGCTTTCAGAGCACCATTAAAAACCACAAAACTAGCTCCAGTCACTGCAAAAGAAAGACACTTAACAAATATGATACAACAAACAACTTAATGAGTGTTTCCCCACTAGAACGTTTAGAATAGATGTTACAATTATTACAAATGTGGTTACAATTATTCATAAGACCATGCAATGCATTATAAGGTGCATTAAAAGACATAATTAAAGCATTAAAAATATTAAAGCCTTTCTATTTAATGCATTATACAAGTGTTACCAAAGATTTTAGTCCATTTAAGAGAAAGCAAAGTTAGTACATATTTTTAGCAATATCGCCTAGCTCTAGCAGCAGTGCTTGACAAACCTCTCCTGGTTTTTCCTGGTATGCTATTGGCTTGAGTCCGGTAGCTTCCGTCCTCGTTCTGCATGCAAACCAAGTGAGAATCGGCCTCTGTGCTGAAACAGGCACCGAAACTGATCACATGCTCATTGGAGGAGTTCACCACCTTCAGCATCTGCAACAGTCAGAACAAAACCAACAGAGTCAATGACAACAACACAATAACATCAGCCTGACTGCTGCACAACTCAAAAATAAATCTGATCTGACCTCATTAAACCTGGACTTGGGAATCTCGATGTAGCTGTTTCCCAGCTCCATGTGTACTCGTAGACTTTCCACCACAGGTAAACTGTATTGGTAGTTCCTCAGATCCTGTGTTAGAATCAGCAAAACACAAGAATGAAGGTGGATACAAAGATTTTGGGGATGCAAGGCCTATAGTTAGCATTTGAATGCTTAAGGGTTCACATTTGTAGTTCAGTTCTCTTGATACATTTAGTCTTGGTTCGCTTGGCTGTCATTTTTAACACCTGGCCTAAAGAAACAGCTGTTTCCTGTGCTGAATGCACTTGCATGTGAGGTACATATGATGGCATTTTTACCAGCTGAGCACTCATGAAAAGCTTATAAAATTTATAAAGGAAACAAAACAGCACCATGAATTCCTCTGTTGCACACAAACAAAGATCTGCTGAAAGGAGAAGCGGTTGTGACGTCTGTACCGAACTGTGGTAACGTAGCTTCTGTGTCAAGAGGAACCAGGTATGCTTGAGCATTCTGTCCTTTTTCGGGTCGCAGCTTGTGACATCACGTCCTGTTTTTGGCTCATTTAAATGTCTTTGGTCCGGGTTGTGTTCATATTTCAGGTGAACCTCACCAGAGTTGGTTTGGAAAGGTGGGTCTCGGGTCTCGGTCTGCTTGTTTGGTGCACCCCAGGGTTCGGATGGCAGCGTTCACACTTATTCAAATGAACCGCACCAACAGAGGAATTGCACCAGAGTTTGTTTTAACTGAACTAAACCTGCCAAGTGTGAGGACACCCTAAAGCCGGATGCACACTGTACGATTTTGGCCATGATTTGTCCGTTCGAGACAATTTTGCAAATCTTAAAAGATTCCTCTGATCCCAGGCCAAAATGTGTAGTATCTGATCGCTAGTTTGACATGTACTCCGACAGCCGATCAATGAAAAACTGCCAGTGTCCGAAGTTTTGACTTCTCCTAGGACAACCGTCAAATAAAAAAACAATAGGAGCTCAGAACCTGATGACACAATTAACATGAAGACAACAAACCAGCACTTGCTCCACACACACACACACCATGTCAACCTGCATGTAAATGCAGCTCAGTCACAGAAACGTGTCACAGATTGATGATATAAAACTCTGTATGGGTCTTCTTGTGTGTGTGTCCATTTTTAACGCACCTTGACTGTCGCACAGTCTGACATTAATGACCACTGAGATCCTATAGACGGTTTCATTGGATGCACGCGTGTGCGTTGGCACGGTTACGCGCCTGGCCCGAAGTTAACTTCCGGTCTGTGTTTGTTTATCGGTCTGGCTAGTGGCTAGTATGCCGCACTACTCCGTAAAAAAAAACATTTTTCACGCACTATTCTTAGATATAAATTATATGAATATTAACGATAGTAGAGAGCATATGACAACAGCGCAAAAACAGTGTACGTGCCTTGAAAGCGTCCGTAAATATCCAGTCTGACTGCACACAAGAGCAGCGTCTAATGTCATTTAGACTGTATGTCTAATGTAATTTACTTGTTATCAGAAATAAGAAAATATCAGAAATAAGTTAAATCTAGAGGTAACTTATTCTGGCTGCGTTTACACTTGGCATTAACATGCGATCATTTACATTTGTTCACATTAAGTGGTCGCCATCTGGATAACTGATCGTATTTATGTTCCCCTCAAAATTTTTAAATTAGGCATGTAATGGGCCTTTATCACAGAGTGTAAAACAACTTTCGCTTTATCCTCTATTAATAGCAGTGCCCATAGAGCACAGGGTTTCTGTGACGCATTCATATACAATCAATCTCAAATAGGGTACTTTATCTACAAGTTTAAGTTTCCCAAATTATGAAACAAAGAAACATGTTATTCAGACGCATTGCATGATTGAAAGGTGAGCGCGCAAGCATTTATATAGGCTACTGTACAGAGAACGGCATTAAACGATCCTTAAAGGGTTAGTTCACCCAAAAATGTAAAATCTGTCAATATTACTCATCCTCATGTCGCTCCAAACCCGTAAGACCTTCGTTCATCTTCAGAACACAGATTAAGATGTTTTTCTTCTTCTCTACGGTCTTGCGGGTTGGGATCGACATGAGGTTGAGTAATTAATAACAGGATTTTCAGTTTTTGGTGAACTAACCCTTTAAGGGGGGCGTTTCCCCCACTCTATATCGCAGACAGAAATGGGAGATTATTTGTAATAAACATGCTGAAACAATAAAAACATATAAATTGAAAGATTTTAATGAAAAATGATAACACATAAGAAAGACAACGCAGCCTCTGTTGTTATTGATTCTTTGCGGATGACGACCGGAAGTTAAGTTTGGGCCACAAATTTGCACATTGCACGCAGTAACGCTTGTTTATGTTGTTGTCGTTGAAACCGTCTCTATAGTGTGACATGGCTTACAGCGGGATCAGGATCGTACAGGCAACAATCGTAAAGGGCTATTATAAATCGTACAGTGTGTACCCAGCTTACAATTACCTTCAGACTAAAATGGATTTACAAAGTAGAATCACCATAAATAAGCCAATTTCGATGCAAACTAAACATAATTTGCAGAGATAGTCCACATTTTCCCATGCCTGTGTCCAGGAAAGTGGGAGTGAGCGTACTTGAAAGCACTATAGTTAGAACTGAGACCAAAGAAGCTCTTTAATTCTCAGAAATCAAGGGTAGCTCAGAGCTGAAGTACACTTTGAGAGGCCTCAGTCTTGAGCACTCTCTAATCTCCTTCATTAACGGTCCTGAGCTGAACCAGAGACTTGGGTTAGAAAGGTGGAGAAATAGCTCCAAACTACCATCTTTGAATCCTCCCTTTGAAATAATTTAAAATCTTGCAGAGACAAATCATTCACAAATTAGAAAATGTGTATTAAATCCACAATAAACCTAAAATTTTGACACTGAGTACAGGCTAAAACCAAATGATCTGGTAGCAAATAACGATGATGTTTATCTCAGCTGCACACAATTAAGTCATATAAACATTAAAATGTATAAACATAAAAACACAGTCTTTTAAAATATATACACTACTGTTTAATTATTATTTTTAAATACTGAAAACTATCATTCAGCAAAGGAAGCATTAAAATGATCAAAAGTGACAGTAAAGATATTTATATTTCAAATAAATACTGTTCTTTTGAACTGTCATCAGAGAATCCAGAAAAAGTATCACGGTTTCCTCAAAAATATGAAGCAGCACAACTGTGTTCAACATTGATGATAATCATAAATGTTTTTTGAGCAGCAAATCCTCATATTAGAATGATTTCTGAAGGATCATGTGACACTGAAGACTGGAGTAATGATGCTGAAAATTCAGTTTTAAATCACAGGAATAAATAACATAAAAAAAAAAAAATCAAATTACTTTAAATAGTCATAATATTTCACAACAAAATTTTATATTATATATATTTTTATATTTCATAACATTACTGTTTTTACTGTAGTTTTGATCAAATAAATGCAGCCTTGGTGAATATAAGAAACATTAAACAATCTTCCCGACTTCAAAACAGCAGTGTACATGACTAAACAATTCATTCAAGTTTATATGAATGGGTAAAATAGTGCCAGGACAGAAAAGTGAGGGTTTAATGTGAACACATACTGTGAGCAGATTCATGATGGTGTGTCCTGTTTCTTTAAACACTGAGTCACGGAAACGCACACTCACCAATGGGCAGGGATACACTGTAAAAACAACAGATCACATGACTGGAGGGGTGTAACTACTAGCTAATATCATATATTCTGATAACAATAATGTTTTAATAACAACATTTTCTTGATGTTCTAATGAGGGCTCACCATTGTATTGTGCCCCTAAAGCGAGTAGTAGTCGGAGGGGAAACACTTTAGCCCAGGGCACCTCCAGCTTCTGAATCAAAAGACCACAGAGGAACGAGACCTGCGGCAAAGCAAGACCATCCAGAGGCTGAAAAGTTGGAGTGAAGAACAGGACGCCGCCGTGGTCTTTACTGCCTAGGAAACTGTCAGTGAACGTCACATTGCCAAGGTGCTCAATGAACTTCCCTGTGGTGAGAAAAATACAACACCATATGAGCCACATAGAGGTCACTTGTTTACATAAAGTTTTGAGTTTTGGTTAAACAATGCAGCAAAAATGAAACGGAGTTAAATGTTTTTGCCTATGTAAAACTATTTTGCTATCAGTATAGTAGTTAGAGGCTAGAAAGAGGGTGCAAAAATAAAAATAAAATGCTACAAAAAGTGAACTAAGGGACGTTTAAGGCAGGACACCACAGGTGAATAGGGTAAAAAAAATAAAAAATCAGATGTCACCATACTTACCCAGCTGATTGATTACATTAAGAATCGCAAACAGCTTTTGTACTTCTGAAATGGTATGCTTAAATATGCATGAGGCATTATCTAATTAAATATGCATTAATATGCATGCATTTCCATAACAGAAATTTGAGTATTGGATAAAGTCAGGTTCAAAATTCTTGTTTTATTTTGTTGATATGTTAGAGTTAAAGAGAGATATCTCTGTTTATCACTCCAGTAAATCAGAAAATAATGTCAACAGCCAGATAAACATTCATTTTCACCTTGCTTTAGGATGCATGAACAAACCCCTTCAAAATATAGATAGAAATAAAACTGTAAAGTTTGGTGTATGTACATGCTGATTTCTGACATGCTGATGCACAGCCTTTAGAGATATGTACTGCAATCGAACTCTACAGACACAAATAGACAAAGTGCAACAAAATAAACACTTAATGTGTTTCGGATGATTTCTTTCCACTAGTCAGAAACAACACGTTATGAAAAGCCAACTAGCCCAAAATATTAACACTGACCAGTGCATGAAAAACCAGTGTAGTGTCTTGCTGTAAGAGTTTTGGGTGATGTACCTTTCTGTGCATCCTGGTATATACTAACATACAGGTTGAACACATCTCTAGGCAGGCTGTTTTCCTCTGGGAGACACTCAATTATAAACACCAGCTCCTTCTGGCCAACCCCCTGAAGACCATTAGAGCTCAGACACCAGCACCTCTTCTCACAATCTACAACACAGACACAGAGCGCGCGCAGTGATGCTTATCAAATGAACAAGTGGAACATGATCAAACATTTCAAATCAAGTTCAGACGTTGTAACATACATGTGTCGATCTTGACGTTCACCAGTAAATTGCCGTTGAGCACGAAGGTCAGAGGTTGTGGGCCTCCCTCCTCCAACAGCAGCAATATTTGGCAAGCAGCAGGACGTTCTTCAACTAATAAATCTGTAATGAAATGAAAATTACACATTACAGAAACACAGCACCACATCATAAAGAGTTTGCTCTGAATCCAAAATGGAAGGAGCTTCAGTTAAAGGCAGTTAGGTAGCTAGTAGCTACACATTTATATGCCATTTTATATTAAATTAGGATACTAATTAACCTCAATACGTAAATAAGATTTTGCTGTCTATAGCCCCTTTCGCACTGGGTAGTTCTAGGAACTTAGTTATAGGAACTAGCCACCAGGGTTGTTGCCCAAGAAGTAATATTCCCCTAGGACCATTTTCCTGGTTGCATGCGCACCACCAGTAGGAACTCTGAAGTGACGTAAGCTGTGCTTGTTGTTTTGACATTTATTTTGACGGCGCTGAGAACGCCAGAGCCTGAGCACACAGCGCTCACATTATCCATCTTCATTAGTTTACGATCTGTTTAATAGACCGGTCTAATATGTTATTAGTAGGGATGTCACAATACCAAAATTCCAGTAGTCAGCACCAATACCATTAAAATTTTACGGTTCTCGGGACTAATTTTGGTACAACAGCAAAATCTGTTGGAACTATTTTACCATTTTATTTAACTATTGGAAAAAAATATTAAATTCAATGAGTTTATTATTTATGATGATAATCATAAGTAAATAATACATAAACATTTAAAGGCTACATGCTGTTTAAAAGTAAAGATTGTTTTTGGTTTTTTTTAAAGATCAAGTGAAAAATAAGTAACCCTCTAGACCAGGGGTGGGCACTTCCAGTCCTGGAGAGTTTAGCTCCAACCCTGATCAAGCTCCCCTGCCTGTAGCCTTCTAGCAATCCTGAAGACATTGATCAGCTGGTTCAGGTGTGTTTGATCAGGGTTGGAGCTAAACTCTGCAGGACAATGGCCCTCCAGGACTGGAAGTGCCCATCCATATCTGACACACCCATTTCAGCTCTTGCAGTCTCTACTAATGAGCTCATAAGTTGAGTAGTAAGTAGTATTCTAAGTAGTAGTAGTAGTAGTAGTATTACATTGAGACATAGCTAAATCTACTGTACAACAGTAGCCTAATATATTTCTGTCAATTTCTTCAAGTTAAACCAAACTTTTATTTTGATGGGTTGCGCTGAAGACCTTTGAGTGTCTGTGTGTTTATAATATAACAATATTTTTTTCTAAATTAAATGGTAAATGCTCATGAAGTGACTTGGAGATAAAGTTAATGCGTTCATTTCCTCATATAGTGACACAGCAGAGGCTAAAAATACAGCGAGTGTCACCGTGCGTGCATGTGTGGCAAATTAAATTATTGCGTCTGCGCCATTCATTCACACAGAGTGTAAAAACTCTGCAGAACATGCAGGATTCATATTTAAATAGTCTTTTGTGGTTTAATATTCACAGAAACTAGTGTGTGTGTGTGTGTGTGTGTGTGTGTGTGTGTGTGTGTGTGTGTGTGTGTGTGTGTGTGTGTGTGTGTGTGTGTGTGTGTGTGTGTGTGTGTGTGTGTGTGTGTGTGTGTGTGTAGTGTGTGTGTGTGTGTGTATATATATATATATATATATATATACATACAGTATATTTAGCCCTATTTATTTATTTTTTAATTTTCACAGTCTGGAGCCCTGCGCTGGGATAAACACAGAAGCGACTGAGAGCAGCTGCCTATTAGGGTAGTACCGAATATACTCGGTACTACAGAAATGCTGGTATCGTCACATTTTCTAAATTTCAGTAGCGACTCGGTACCGAAGTACTGGTTCTTGTGACATCCCTAGTTATTAGACAGAACTGTTATACAAAGAAAGTAGACAGTATATAAAAAAAGGTTTTAGTGTTTGCTGCGTGGTTGATGTCCAATGTCATTTGCTGAGTAGAAATACATAATCATGTCGGTCCCCTCAAAGTTCAGTTGGATTTTCTCCTTAGCGTAAAATCAAATGAAATTATAACAAATCATTTACAACAACAACCAAAAAATGCATTTTGACTTTTGGGCAAATAAAGTGCTGCACAACAGAACTTGTATACTTTATAAATTAAAACATACATGTGTGGAAAAAAAATTATTGGTTGTGTACTTCAAGAGACCAACCATATCTGTATTGTTTTATTTTCTTTGCTTATTTTTTATGATTTAAATTTAAATGTTATAATCGCATTTATGCGTTTGTCATTTTACACCATTTCATCATTTTTTATTTCTCCTAGCCCTACCATTTAGACAGGAAGTGGCCTTCAAAATGATGTCTACCATCTGGTAGCAGCCTTTAAAAGTCCTTACCCCCGTCTTCCTCCTCTCCTGTGGTAATGAGCAGCGGAGGCAGACCATCGTCATCCTCCGGCACCAGACTGACCGTTCTCTGCACACAGCTGCCCACCCCACAAAGCAAGCCGTAGTCCCACGGGCCTCTGATGGGCGGGCGGCTCACCTCAACAGCGCTGTCAGAACTGCCTCCGGCACTCTCATCAGGCTCGCCAGGAATTTTACCGTCAGGCTGAAAGGCAAATCACTTAAGGAATTCAATTGTCATTATCAATTATCTCTAGCATTAGTTTAGAGCAGTGTTACTCATTGTGCATCTCACGAGCCCAGCTTTAATTTGCGGCTCGCATGGCCGTAAATAATACGGTGAAATGATCGTGCAGTCAATACATACATTTCATAAAAATAAGCAGGGCTATAACATAACCCATTAAAAACTCAGTGTCTGCTCTATTACAAATAATTTATATTAAAAAAATACCCCAGCGGCATTACAAGATGGAAATATAGACAAGAAAGGATATTTAAACTTGCTCTGCCCTTGCGTCCATGACTCACTGCAGAGTTGCCAGGTCTGGAGCTCTTTCCAGCTCTTAACGGCGAATGTGCTCTTATAGATCACATGAAATGCGTATCTATAACACAAATGTATAGATTTATACGACAAAATGACTTTTTACATGCATACGATACGCATTGTCAACTAGGATTAGCGGTGTGGGTTACACGCCAGAATCGAGTTCTCTTTCGCTCTTGAACAAACTATAACACAGAATTATGCCTAAATGTGCGTTTTGTCGAGAATCCTCATACCCTCTATCTACCTTTTGTATTTATTGCATTGCATACTGTATTTTCAGTGATGACAGATTGATAAGCAGGCATGCTATTAATGACTGGATGATACTTTTGATACTTTGCGGTAAAAGTGGCTCTCATATTGATTTTGTCCTATCAGTGTAGCTCTCCTGAAAAAAATAGCAAAGACCACTGGTTTAGAGGATTTCGCCGTCTCACCCCTGGTGGGTCTGGTGTTACTGGGCTCGACTCCTGAGAGGATCTTCGGGTCTGTACAGAGAGTTTGGTGGTGTCGGCTACCTCACCATTCGGCAGGATACCATCAGCAAACCACACGTGCTTCTGCTCACGTGGAAAACCTACAGGAACAAATACAGAAACACAAACGACAGCGTCATTAGGATTAGGCTTGAAACATATTTGAATATATAGTAATATTGTGATCAAAGCTGAATTTTCTACATCATTACTCCAGTCTTCAGTGTCACATGATCGTTTAGAAATCATTCTAATATGCTGCTCAAGAAATGAAATGAAATATGATTTGTGCTTTATGTGCAATATGTTTGTGGAAACCGTGATAAATGTTGTTCATGATTCTGAATAGAACGTTCCAAAAAACATTTGAAATACAAATAATGCATTTAATGGTCACTTTTGGTCAATTTGATGTGTCCTTGCTGAATAAAAGCATTAATTTCTTTTAAAAAAAATTTTTACTTCACTAGTGAAGCTAACCTAGTCTTGCACTCTATATAATATGGAGTGCATGCAATTTAGGATGCAGTCACTCTTTCACTCATAAACTAATTATAGTAAGTGGAAGTCACTGTGTTTTATAGCCTTAAGAGCTATAACTCAGCATTCTGGCTCAGAGTGCAGTGCGTACCGTCATTACCGGGGTGTTTGAGGACAGACACGGGGACCATGACGGTGGGTGGGGGAGAGTTGAGGGTGCCGGCAGCACGGGCCTGCTGCATGGGTGGTATGGTGGAGCAGTACTCAGATGGGATGTTGGGATTGGGACTGGGCCCAGTGGGGCTCATCATTCTCTCATGGGCTTGAGCTGCACACAGACAAACAAAATCAGTCATTCCTAAATCAGGTTGTCTTTTCAGTGTAGTGAATGACAGGTCATGCTGGGAGAGAGAATGAATGAGAGAAAGGAAGAGTGGAGAAGCACTTTATTTTACTGTCCTGTTCCGCTTGTACATATGTACTTATTAAGTAATTGCAATCACTGGGTAATAACTAGGCACTAACCCTGAAATCAACCCCTAAACCTAGCCTTAACCCACGTAGTTACCTTATATTACCCACTACTTTCTTAGGCAAGTACATACATGTACTGTAAAATAAAGTGCAACGAACAGTGGAATAGTTGTGCTGTAATGAATGAGGTAGATCTCATTAAAGGCTATGCACAACTTTGTACAAATGCTATGCTGTTAACTTTTGTTAACAGCCTAAAGACAATATAAAACGAAAATGTATGGTCTTAATAAACATTCCCGGCTTTGTGAACGATTCATCAGTGCACAAAGAATTTTTTTATTTTATATCAATGTAATATCTTGCTGAATCTCTGACTTTTCAAATGATGTAACATTAGATCAACCAATAATATCATAGCTTAATATGTAAAATTCCCATTCTAAATTATTTATTTATACACTAATATTCTGTTTTACCACATGGACTCTGTTTGTGTTTTCACCGTTCCTGCCTTAGTTAATTTGTTGTCCTGGCTGTTTAATTGATTTCGTTATTGTGTTCAGATGTGTGTGTCATTATCTCCCCTATTTAAGTTCTGCTCTCTTTGTGTTTTATTGTCTGGTCTCAACTATGTTTGCATTGTGTTGGACTGATACCACTGCTGGAGTTTACTGTGTGGATTATTAAAAGACTGTTATTCTTCATCTTCTTCGTTGTGTGTTTATTATTACCTCACAACCTGTGACAGATATACAGTAGTGGCCAAAAGTGATGTCTAGAAGGGATATTTGTTTTTAAAAACCCTGAAAATATTTTTATCTGTCAAAATTTGACAACAAAGGCAAGCTACAAGTTTTTTTACTATGGGAAAAAATGCATAGAAAAATAAAAAGTTCACACGAAAAAGCATACATTGACTACAACATATTTATATTTTGTTGGTGTTCTCGTTTTTGCATGCGTTCAGAATTTCTTTGAATAAAACAATTGACTGCAAGAGCAACTATGCAATATGCTTACAAAAACTTTAACAATTTGAATAAAAGTTAGACATAACCTTTGGCAACTGCTGCACTTCAAACAAAAGTCAACAATAGATAATTTTTAAACATGATAATTATGCTATAATTTAGTTTTATGATGTTTTTTCTTCTTCTGTTGAACACAAAAGGAGAAATTTAACATAAAAACTTCCATAAAAAGTAGTCATAAGTGGACTGCTGTCAGCGCCAACCATTGAGCCGAACGGTTCTAAGGAGCGTTTCCAGTTATATTTCCACTTGAGCTTGGTTCGGCACGGCATGATCACAAACTGTTCTCGTCACGGAATTAAACCGCGCTGGTAGAATGCAGTGTAGTGACTTTGCCACTCAGGATTGGTCACTTGTCTGTTGCCAGGCTACCAGTTTCTTTGTAGCTGGCCGAGCATGCTATCTGAGCTAATAATAAAATGAAAAGAAATATCTGATCATCCTCCATAATGTGGTCGCCATTTACATCTCAAACCATCTGTAAACTCTTGCATTACCAGAGCAACGACTGACACATTTGTACTACATTCAAAAGAGCTCTGTTATTAGCCATGCATTGGAAAATGAAACCATATCCGTACTTGCTGGCCTCGACCGGCACAAAATGGAACGGGAATGGTTTAGCCCAATGGTGGAAAAGCAGCTCATGTCTTTGTGTGAGGAACAGTCAATATTTACAGAAAATCTTTCCCTCGACTGCAGCCGAGTGAATGTGTTTCGGTCAGTTCCACCGTATGACTTTAAATATAGCACACTGTCAAGTATGAACTACTATTATGGAGCTTGACAAGTGACAACCCTTGGTTTATATGCTTTCATTTTATGGAAAAAGAGCAGCATCAACATAATACCGTTTGCAATCCGCTAACGAAAGTCATATGGTTTTTAATCAACACGAGTAAATGGTGACAGACTTTACATTTGAACTGCCCCTTTAAAGGCCAGTTCATATATCAAATATATTTATAAACAATACCGTTCAAAAGTTTAGGAAAGTATGTTTTTATTTTGTTTAAGAAATTCATTTTATTCAGCAAGGATGCATTTTGATCAAAATATCAAAGGTTACAAAATATTTATATTTAAAATAAATGCTGTTCTTTTGAACTTTCTATTCATCAGAGAATCCTGAAAAATATATATATCCCTTCCACAAAAATATAAAGAGAAGCACAACTTTTTTCAACATTGATAATATTAAGAAATGTTTCAAATCAGCATATTAGAATGATTTCTGAAGGATCATGTGACACTGAAGACTGGAGTAATTATGCTGAAAAAAATGTTCTGTATTCCTTGGTGAACATAAGAGACTTCTTTTAAAAACATTATAAAAGTTTCCAAACTTCTGAACGGTAATTTTTAAATATATTTTATATATATATATATACACACACACACACACACACACACACGCACGCACGGGTTTAAAATAATTTTAAAATTTTTTATTTTACACTAGCTAAAAATTGTTGACCTGTGGTAAACCAAGTTATGATCCAAAAGTCCAAAGTACAGACCTTGTTCAGCTGAGTCACATTCTAATAAATCAAAACCACCAAATGTTTACAACACCACAGGCAACTGAGAGCATTGAGCGTCAATCACAGCACATTGTAATTAAAGTGATGGGCAACGAGCCACCAAACCAAACTCAAGAAACAGAACGTCCAGCCTCTCCAGCCATGAGTCAGTGCATTATGTTGATTAAGGCTCATAGATGCTCATCGACCTGATTACACTGGCACTGCCTGTGACACCCGCAAAACATGTCAGCTAGAAGCCAAAATATGCTGGCTCACGGCAAAAACGGCTACGACGACAAGACAGATGGGAACTGTGAAGCCAAGAAACACCAGGACGGAACGTCCTTGAGTATTTGGAAATTCACACTGGAACAACTAAAGATGCTGCAAAAAAGTTAAAAACTTGAAAGAGTTAACAAAATAAAGCCATTGAATGATTAATTGCAGATTGTGATTCAGTTCAGTGATATCCTAATCTTACCTCATCCCAATTTAACTCCAACCCAAATTCTCTTCCAGGTTAATCACGGGTTGCATGTTAGTCTCCCAGGACGGCGTTAGTGTGCACCGAGCGGAGGAGGAAGTGTCCATCTTGCCGATAAGCGAGAGAGAGTCCGCGAGTGACTGAGATAGAGGGCGCATCCTTGAGGCTCTCTCATCCCGGATGGGGCGCAGCTCACTTCCGCAATCTCACACTGAGTTCTCGTCTGTCCTGGACCAGGTTCCAGCCCTGCGAATATCACTGGCTCCGAGTGCAAGCTCAGTCCGTCACACACGCACGAGGTCGTATTAAATGGCTGCCCTGGGCTGAGAGTGGTGACAAACCCTCCTTTCCTGAAATGTGTGCTGTGCTGAAGATGTGTGTGTGTGCGTGTGTGTGTGTGCGTGTGTATGTGTGTCTAACTCGATTCCTCAACCCGGAGAGTGAATGAGAGAGTGTCACGTATACTGCGCCAGGTGGGTCTTGTACACACACACACACACACACACTCAAGGACATGCACCAGTGCCCTGGCTCCACCCAGCCCTGCACCAAACCCTGCGAGAGCTGGCTGGCGACTGACGCTCTTGTGATGAATGTCCTTTTTAATGTGCAAATGGACCGCACGCTCGGCCACACACCGTGTGCCAACATCTTTTTATAGACCATCTAGGATGGAAAAAAACATAAAGCCTTGATCTTCTCCATTTCATCAGTCCTTGAAAAACAAAAGAGCTTCAGATGTTTCATCCACAAAAAAGTTTGCCACACATTAAAAGGGACACAAGTGCTCCATGAGCCAGTGTTGTTATTGTCACCTAAAACTAATAAAATAAAGCAAATAATATACAAATATTAGATGAAAAACTTAAAGGGTTAGTTCACCCAAAAATGAAAAAATTATGCCATTGATTACTCGCCCTCATGTCGTTCCAAAGCTGTAAGACCTTTGTCATCTTCGGAAAACAAATTAAGATATTTCTTTCTGACCCCTCCATAGACAGCAACACAACGACCACTTTCAAGGCCCAGAAAGGTAGTAAAGACATCGTTAAAACAGTCAGTGTGTCTCCAAGGGTTCAACCTTAAATGTTATGAAGTGACGAGAATACTTATTGTGCACAAAAAAAAAAACGACTTTATTCAACAATTTCTTCTTGTCTGTGTCAGTCTCCTACGCTGTTGACGTAGTAAATACAGTGCAGTGCATCCGAGTTCTACAGCAGAACGGTGGCTCACCATTGGCTAGCCCCTGCGTCAGCATCAGACGCATGATCATGTGAACAGCGTCAGCCAATGGTAAGCCAGCGTTCTGACGTTTGCGCACAAAAAGTATTCTCGTCACTTCATGACATTAAGGTTCAACCACTGCAGTCACATGGACTATTTTAACGATGTCTTTACTACCTTTCTGGACCTTGAAAGTTGCAATGACATTACTGCCTATGGATGGAGGGTCAGAAAGCTCTTGGATTTCATAAAAAAATAACAATAAAAATAAAAAATTCTTAATTTGTGTTCCAAAGATGAACGAAGGTCTTATGGGTTTGGAATGACATGAGGGTGAGGAATTAATGACGGAATTTGTGTGTGAACTAACCCTTTAAACGAAAATAAGAAATGCAGCCTTGGCAACTAATTGAAATAAGTTGTGTAAGTGGAAATATTGAAATGACTTAAACTGAAATATAAATTAAAGCTAAATAAAAAAATTAAAAAAAAAGACAAAAGCACATAACAAAATTGCTAAAACTTAAAATAAAATTAAAATGAACTGAAAGTATAAAAATAAATTAACACTAAAATAATACTGAGCCTTAAATTATGATAGCATTACATCACAACTAAGAAAATCAATGTCACCTTTCATTTAATGAAATAAAACTTTCGCATTAAAAATATGAAAAAGCATGAAAGTATTATAAGTTATAAATTAAATGGGGAATTCACCGCTGACAAGATTGGCTGTCTATGCAGTAAAAATGCGGGGGGAAAAAACGTAGAGATTGCACAACTACACAAACAGAGAGAAAAACAGGCCATTCCCTTTTTGCCAAAAACTTCAACACCCATTTGTCAGACTTCTGCTGACAAATAAACAGGTACATCTGGGTGCAGGTAACATGGAGAAAGAGTGTGACATTGCAATGCAAAGCTGGTTGAAAATCTGCAAACTTAAACTGCAATTTAAGTGAAGTTTTTAGTTTTTGCACGAAAACTGCCTGTTGTCTGCCCTTTTACAATCAGCAAAAATTTTTAAACTTTCCACAACATCTCGCCAACATGTAAAGCGACTGCAGTTTGTTTTGCCTCATGTGCAAAACAAATTAAATGTGCGTAGAATTTAAAAAACCTTAACTATAAGGATCTCTACGCTAATAGAGCACGCTTCAGTTATTCAGTGAACACTCACAGAGTGTACTTTAAAGCGTGAAGAATATTCATTATCTGGCAATGTTTTTCTCCTTTATCAGCTGGGGAAAAAAACACTACGAATATTATTTCAAATAATTCATTTCTCTGTGTTGTTGTTACAGTTGTGGCGTAGACTCCACTATTCTCTTAGAGTCTGAACGTTTTATAAAACTTTATGGTTACAGTTATCATTCATGATTGGCCTTTACAGAACATCAAACTACTGATCATTTCACAGTAGTTCTTCCACAAAAGCGCGCATTTTATAAACCTAATTTGTGTCCAGCTAAAACTAAACAATGGTTCATGTGCACCAATTCTACACTGACATGAACTACTGCCACAGATTGTCTAACCTTTAATGTTTGGGTGCTATTATGATGGATGTTTTAAAGGTAGAGTGCAGTGCATCCACTTAAATGTTGAATATTGCAGAAGATTTTATTAGGACGGATTGGCAGCATATTAAAGTGGTTAAGCACTCACCTCTCTGTATGGTAACATGGCAGATGACACAAACCCTGGCTTCTTTGTCCAGATATTTCAGTCTGCATTTACGGTTGCAGCAGCCTGCACAGTACACCTGCAAAGCAGACAACATTATTCACTCAAAACACTGGGTAAACGCAGTACTTCATCAAGCATAAACCTGGAGAAAACTCTCTGGTGTCCTTTAGCCCATTTTATTTATTGCCCCATTATGCCTTGAAAACAGCAACTCAGTGCAGCAATTCAAGCGGGAAACTATATCAGTGCTAAAAATACATCCTGCTGACCCGGCAAATCTGCCTCTATATTTAGCCCCCCCCAGAGGAGAATAAACCCTACACTGACGTAATGAAAACAAAAGAGACCTCACACCAATACATAAAATTAATACTTTTGCTGTCTAAGGCAGAGGACTACAGGTTTAAGGCTTTCCTGCAGTTATAAATAGACAAGAACACAACGGCAGGATAGTGTCACAGACCTTTGCTCAAAATCAAGGCAGCTGACTGTATGTTAATTCATTGATTCACACTGCGGTTATTTGCCTTTCACCTCTAAAAGTCAGAACACACTCAACAACTACATAAGTTACAAAGTCACTTTCAGAACTGAAGCAAACACATTACTAAGCCTCTAAGTAAGTGCATTTATGCAGAATAAACTATGACAGGATGAAAGGGGATTTGTTTGTAATAATGACCGTCTGACTGTACATATCTTGCTTATTATGTGGATACTCACACCATAAATAATAAATGAAGATGAAATATTAATTTGAGTTTAAACTATTTTGTTATTTGAGAAGAAAGCGCAGAGTAATATTGGAGACAAGGAAATCGCTTCTATGGGACAATAGCCAATTATACAGTTTAAAGCAATAAAATAAAAAATATTGAAAATAAATAAATCATTATTTAAACGTTTGGGGTCAGTACGATTTTGTTTTTTGAAAGTCTCTTTATTCTCACCCAGGCTATATATTGTAAACTAATTTATTCCTGTGATCAAAGCTGAATTTTCAGCATCAATACTCCAGTCTTCAGTGTCACATGATCCTTCAGAAATCATTCTAATATGATGAAACATTTCTGATTCTTATCAATGTTGAAAACAGTTGCACTGTTTCATATTTTTGCAGAAACCATGATGAATTGTTTACAGGATTCTTTGATGAATAGAAGGTTCAAAGGAGCAGCATTTATTCGAAATAGAAATATTTTGTAACATTATAAATGTCTTTAATGTCACTTTAATCAATATAATGTATCCTTGCTGAATAAAAGTAATTTCTATAATCTTACAGACCCCAAACTTTTGAACGGTTGTGTGTATACATATATTTTACTTTGACATACTGAAAGATGACAAACCCACCTTTCCACATGCTCTGCAATGGTGTCTCCTCTTAGTAAAGGTAAATTTTTGTTCACAATTCATGCAGTTAGGGGCCTCAGAGTCGGGGACCCAAGGTGGCTGCTTTGATCCCAAATCCTCGGCCTCGTGACCTGCCGGATCGACGGACGATTCCCTGTCCTCCAGCGTCTCGCCTGGGTATGGTGGCGGCTCTGAGAGCTCCTCGTGGCCGTAATTGGCATCATATTGCTGATAAGAAGGAGGGTCACAGTCATTTTCATCTTGGTTGGGCAAAACTTGCGAGCCATTCTCTGCAGAAGGGCCCGCCACATCGGCTTCAACATGGCTGCTTCTGTGTCTTTCCGACGGAGGCCGCACGGTTTGGTTGGACAACTGCTTTGGTCTCGCCCCACCGTAATTTGACTCTTGGATGCGGGAGCAAACTGACTGAATCTCAACAGGGCTGGTTATGTTTTCGTGACTAATTGTTTGCGTGGAGTCTGTTCTCAGCGGGCTGCTGTCCTGAGATGAAGAAGAAACGTTTGAACCCTCGCTCTCCTCCAAATATTGAAGTGAGCCATCGCTCTCGGGAGAGGCAAATGTGTCTACTTTACAGCTCTGCAATTCCTCATCTAAAAAGCCATCTGCATTTCCGTTAAATTCTGAAAATCCATCATCTGTGAATTTTTCTGCACCTGTGTCAGAGTTTATTTTCACACCCTGACCCATTAGAAAAGCATCTAGCTCCTCGTCAGTGACCATCATAGCGCTCTGGTCGCTTTCGGGAAGGTAATCGTTGGAGATACCGAACTCAAAGGAATAATTTGGGCTCTCTGAATAGGGCGGAGACGGGTTGCTTTCACACAAATCTCTACCGGTTAATTTATCTGTAGGTGAAAAGGTGCGCTTAAAGTTTCTTTCAGGATAATGGCCCGAGACAGCAGACGCCCTTTCGGGGTTCGACATGATCTGGACTAGCTCAGGTTCATCTTCAGGTGAGGAATCAGGCCTACTGGAGGAGAATGGAGCTACAGGCTCTTCTAACGGAAGAATTAACTCTTCAGCCTCTTGAATTGCTGAATTTATTTCCAGTTCAGCCTCATCTTTGGTTTCTATCACTGCTGCCTTTTGAGGGTCTAAAGATGCCACGAGGGATCCACACATAGATACGGCCATCGGCAAACATGACAGAGAAGATTCCTTCTCCGAGGAGGGACTTCCAGCTATATCCTCTGGATTTTTGACACCAGCATCTTCAGACAGCTGTGCATCTTTTGAATCAGGTTGGAGCGATACAGCAAGCTCATCTTTTGTTACTGAAATATCTTCATCTGGAGCTTGAGGAATTGAATCACTAACATCTTCCTCATTCATTGGATTGCATTGAGAAATGTTCTGATCACTGAAGCTTGATTCTTCAGGACAAGACCTTTCGGTCTGTTTGCACTCCAAAGTTGTAATGCTAGTTGATCCATGAGGGTCACTAAAGGCCGGTAATATGACATCCAGCAGACTGAAGGAGTTAGAGTTATTCTCAGAGTCATGTTTTGGTAATTCATCATGGTTGGATTTAGAAAAATATTCTGGACACGATACTACAGGACTCTCGAAGTCCACTAGCAGCTCCTCATTGGTTTGCTGCTCAGGAATGTCCAGCTCTTTGAAGTCCTCCTGACTACTGGTTTGCTGGTGGTTTGCAGAACCCGTATCGTTCACCAAGTCACACACAGGCTTCAGCGACCGGTCCGGACAAGGAGGAGCCGAACTTTTGAAACCTCTGCTATCAACGGAGGACAGGAGGTCCACACCTGTGAGTGGCCTTTCATTTGAATAAGAATCTTTTTGGTTTAGGGTAATACTTTGTGATGTAAGTCCATAGTGCAGGGCGTTGACATCTGGAAGTGTTTGTGACACCTCTGGTATGAAGCTCTGAATGTCCAAATGGTGACCCGGGACAAGAGTGGAGTCGGGACAAGGAGGGCTTGCAAATGTGGCGGGCTTGTTCTCAAGCTCCTCTGAAAACAAAATTAAACATTAAATTATAATATAGTTAACATCAAAAGTAATATAAAACCAAAAGATATGTAGTAATGATATCAGAAAAATTACAACCTTAACCATGGAAAGCTGGTTCGTTCCCCTAATGGGCGGTGATATCAACTTCAAATTTGGACTACAACTTATGTATACAACATATGGCTTTGATTTTCAAGAAATTGTAGAGCCCACATTATTTAATAACTATAAGATCAGACATGATATATAGTTTTTTATTTGTTTTATGATATTATAAAACTTTAGAAACTAGATATATATACATACACACACACACACACTCACCTAAAGGATTATTAGGAACACCTGTTCAATTTCTCATTAATGCAATTATCTAAATCAACCAATCACATGGCAGTTGCTTCAATGCATTTAGGGGTGTGGTCCTGGTCAAGACAATCTCCTGAACTCCAAACTGAATGTCAGAATGGGAAAGAAAGGTGATTTAAGCAATTTTGAGCGTGGCATGGTTGTTGGTGCCAGACGGGCCGGTCTGAGTATTTCACAATCTGCTCAGTTACTGGGATTTTCACGCACAACCATTTCTAGGGTTTTCAAAGAATGGGCCGACTGCTTCAAGCTGATAGAAGAGCAACTTTGACTGAAATAACCACTCGTTACAACCGAGGTATGCAGCAAAGCATTTGTGAAGCCACAACACGCACAACCTTGAGGCGGATGGGCTACAACAGCAGAAGACCCCACCGGGTACCACTCATCTCCACTACAAATAGGAAAAATTTGCACGAGTTCACCAAAATTGGACAGTTGAAGACTGGAAAATTGTTGCCTGGTCTGATGAGTCTCAGTTTCTGTTGAGACATTCAGATGGTAGAGTCAGAATTTGGCGTGAACAGAATGAGAACATGGATCCATCATGCCTTGTTACCACTGTGCAGGCTGCTGGTGGTGGTGTAATGGTGTGGGGGATGTTTTCTTGGCACACTTTAGGCCCCTTAGTGCCAATTGGGCATCGTTTAAATGCCACGGCCTACCTGAGCATTGTTTCTGACCATGTCCATCCCTTTATGACCACCATGTACCCATTATCTGATGGCTACTTCCAGCAGGATAATGCACCATGTCACAAAGCTTGAATCATTTCAAATTGGTTTCTTGAACATCACAATGAGTTCACTGTACTAAAATGGCCCCCAGAGTCACCAGATCTCAACCCAATAGAGCATCTTTGGGATGTGGTGGAACGGGAGCTTCGTGCCCTGGATGTGCATCCCACAAATCTCCATCAACTGCAAGATGCTATCCTATCAATATGGGCCAACATTTCTAAAGAATGCTTTCAGCACCTTGTTGAATCAATGCCACGTAGAATTAGAGCAGTTCTGAAGGCGAAAGGGGGTCAAACACAGTATTAGTATGGTGTTCCTAATAATCCTTTAGGGGGGTGTGTGTATGTATATATATATATATATATATATATATATATATATATATACACATATATATATACACATATATATATACATATATATATACATACATACATATATATACATACATACATATACATACATACATATACATACATATACATACATACATACATACATACACATACATACATACATACATACATACATACATACATACATACATACATACACATACATACATACATATACATACATATATATACATATACATATATACATACATATATATACATACATACATATATATACATACATATACATACATACATATATATATATATATACACACACACACACACAATTTGTGAATATACACTACTGCTCAAAAACATTTTTGAAGTCTCTTATGCTCATAAAGGCTGCATTTATTTGATCAAGAATACAGTAAAAACAATAATATTGTGAAATGTAATTTAACAAAAATAATAAAAAAATACATTTAATAAAATAAATTGAATAAACTAACTAATTTCGGTAAAAACTTTAGTATGGGGAACACATATTCACTATTAACCATGACTTTTGCCTCAAACTCCTAATTACTGCTTATTAATAGTTAGTAATGTAGTTTTTGTAGCATTTAAGTTTATGTATTGGGTGGTTTAAGGGATGTAGAATATGGTCATGCAGAATAAGGTATTAATATGTGCTTTATAAGTGCTAATAAACAGCCAATATCCTAGTAATATGCATGCTAATAAGTAATAAGTATTAGTTAGTAGTGAGAATTGAACCCTAAAATAAAGTGTAACCCAAATTTCTATTTAAATATATAGTAAAATGTAATTTATTCCTGTGATCAAAGCTGAATTTTCAGCATCATTACTCCAGTCTTCAGTGTCACATGATCCTTCAGAAATCATTCTCATATGAGGATTTGCTGCTCAAGAAACATTTATTATTATCAGTGTTGAAAACAGTTGTGCGGTTTCATATTTTTGTTGAAACATGCTAATGTTTCATTAGTTTGTTTCATTGCTAAGGTTTCATTATTTTTTTTTCAGGATTCTTTGATAAATAAAAAGACCAAGCATCTATTTTACGGGGTTTCTGCAGGGATCATCAAATCTAATTTAATGCTTTTTAATAGCATTTTTAATTGTTTTAATGCCATGCATGAGCCAACAGAATTTCATAAATGAAGTGTGTGTATACAGGTTGAATTCAGATGAAATTAGACACTGGTCATTCAAATTAAAATGACTTAACCCCAAATGTATTGTTGTGCCTTCACCAATTGAGAAGTGCAAAATTAATATTTGTAACACTATAATAAAGGTAAAGCAAAAATTTCAGACCTCCATTGAGTTCAAAGTCATCCAAAAGCTTGTCCAGGTCGCTCACAGCAGCCTTAAAATAACTGTCCATCCTAGGACGGGGTACGATACACCTCACTTACCCCTGCAGAGAAACTGGGGCAGTTGGGACAGAACCACAAGTTAAAAATCATACTTTTTTGGGGGGTTTTGCAAATCTGACTAGGCAGTTACAGACACTGGAGACAAAATAACAAACAGACATACAAGCCGTCCTCAATGCTTAACTTAAAAATAAATGGGGATCATCTAAAGATATGATCTAAGACAATGAACCAAACCAAATGTTACTGAATATGTTCAACATTTGCACCAACAATAACTCATTTAGATGTTTAGCTTGTTTTGATTTACTGTGAAGTGAAAATGTGATGTTATCAGCTCTGCAGTGCAAATCACAGACTTGACAAACACATTGTAAACAATAAATTATAAATACAAAAACAATATACTGAATTAGCTAATACACACAGAATATGGAAACTGTCCAGGATTCAACGATATTAACGTTTCCAAAGGGTTGTTAATTATTCATCTAAACGAACAGGATAATGTCCACTTTATGCTTTTTAGACTTATTAGTTGCTTTAATAATAATGCCATAATTTAACTAAGAGGAAGGGTCTATAATTACCCATATGAATGTCATTTGGCTGCCCAAAACTGTCTGTGTCAAAAACCGAGAAAGCACAGCATTGACCGTTTTAACACATAATAATAAGCCTTTCTTAAAGTGAACCCTAAAATAGCACAAATATGCAGTCATTTATTATTTTCGTAAAGTTATAGTAGCTGTTCAATTATCATTAGCAATCTGCTAACTAGCTTCTAGCTGTTGGCGTCAAATCAAACACAAACAAAAATACACCGTATGTAACTGGAATATGACTTTTTATGATCTCATTCCGCTTCTTTAACTACCTTAATATGTGTCATTGTTCAGTCGTCTTCGGTTTTTGCTGTATTCAGACGAAATGTTAGGGTATTTCACTATTAGCAGCTCGCTAATATTTTCTTGCTCCTCACAGTAAATTCATCAGTCGCCTGCGCGAGCGACCATTTCCACCCGGCGCAAGAATCACTATTTAAAGGGGACGCGCACTATTTTTGTGAAGTACTGTTTTTGTTTTGTTTTTTTTATTACAGTATGTTAAAGTAGGCCTAAACTATTTCAGTAAGGGTATAATGTATAATACTATGGAAGTTTCCTTCACAGAATAAAAAAGGTAATTGCGACTTTTTATCTTACAATTCTTTATATCTCACATTTTATTAAAATAATATAATAGCCTATAATATAATATAGGCTAATATAATATATACATTTTTTGTTCTTTTCTTGTTTCCAGAAGCAACACAAATATGCAGAACAAAAATAAAAGTAGTTTCTTAACGGGATAGAATAAAAAAAAATAAATAAAAAAAAAGATATTTTGAAGAATATGGGTAACCAAACAGTTGATGGTCCCCATTGACTTCCATAGTATGGAGGAAAAAAAATGGTGAAAGAATTTTAATTTTGGGGTGAACTATCCCTTTAAGATTCTTCAGATTTTCCCTATTAATTATTGCCATGAAAGGGTGGGGAGAACCATAAAATGGACCATAATAATTTGCAAAAGTTATGCAGCTCACGAACAGTTTGTGTTTTAGCAGCATAACACAAAGAACGGATACTGGAGATGTTTATTACTGATCATATTCATTTGAGGTCCAAGTAAGTCATATTTTAAGTTACTTTTACTTCGGATCTTCAAATGCGAAATATCTTGTTGCAAGACAGCTTTGTTTTCACCTGTACAACACGACATCCTTGTTTTAAAACAGGTATGGAGTACATTGGCATGGATTCTTCCTCTAAGCTTCTTTAGTTCCTCATTTTAATGAATACACCGTGCTTTCTGCATATAGACTGAAAGTCATTGTTTCTTTGGTTTCCCATGTTTTTTTCAGATGATGTTTGGAAATGAATCAGCGCATGAAGAGATAACTCTTGTTTAGTAAACACAGCAAAGATAGCATTTTGTTCTTCCCAGCAAAAGATGCAGAGTGAGCAAGACATGACTGTCCAGTACTGAATAATAATTTGTCAACATGTTAATCATAGAAATTTAGGTCAGTAAAGACATCACGCTAAATGAAAAAGAGCTTGCCCATAACATGGTATATGTATATATGCATAACATTATGACCACCCTCCTAATATTGTGTTGGTCCCTCTTTTGCTGCCAAAGCAGCTCTGACCCGTCGAGGCATGGACTTCACTAGACCCCTGAAGGTGTGCTGTGGTATCTGGCACCAAGATGTTAGCAGCAGATCCTTTAAGTCATGCAAGTTGCGAGGTGGGGCCTCCATGGATCGGACTTGTTTGTTCAGCACATCCCACAGATGCTCGATTGGATTGAGATCTGGGGAATTTGGAGGTCAAGTCAACACCTCAAACTCGTTGTTGTGCTCCTCAAACCATTCCTGAACCATTTTTGCTTTGTGTCAGGAGCATTATCCTGCTGAAAGAGGCCACAGCCACCAGGGAATACCGTTTCCAAGGGTGTACATGGTCTGCGACAATGCTTAGGTAGGTGGTACGTGTCAAAGGAACATCCATATGGATGGCAGGACCCAAGGTTTCCCAGCAGAACATTGCCCAAAGCATCACACTGCCTCCACCGGCTTGCTTTCCAGTGCATCCTGGTGCCATGTGTTCCCCAGGTAAGAGATGCACACACACACGGTGATCCATGTGATGTAAGAGAAAACGTTTGATTCATCAGAGCAGGCCACCTTCTTCCATTGCTCCGTGGTCCAGTTCTGATGCTCACGTGCCACTGTTGGTGCTTTCGGTGGTGGACAGGGGTCAGCATGGGCACCCTGACTGGTCTGCGGCTATGCCGCCCCATACACAACAAACTGAGATGCACTGTGTATTCTGACACCTTTCTATCAGAACCAGCATTAACTTAAGCAATTTGAGCTCCAGTAGCTCGTCTGTTTGATCGGACCACACGGGCCAGCCTTCGCTCCCCACGTGCATCAATGAGCCTTGGCCGTCCATGACCCTGTGGCCGGTTCCCCACTGTTCCTTCCTTGGAGCACTTTTGATAGATCCTGACCACTGCAGACCGGGAACACCCCACAAGAGCTGCAGTTTTGGAGATGCTCTGACCCAGTCGTCTAGCCATCACAATTTGGCCCTTGTCAAACTCACTCAAATCCTTACGCTTGCCCATTTTTCCTGCTTCTAACACATCAACTCTGAGGACAAAATGTTCACTTGCTGCCTAATATATCCCACCCACTAACAGGAGCCGTGATGAAGAGATCATCAGTGTTATTCATAATGTCATAATGTTATGCCTGATTGGTGTACATATAGTGTATTGAAGCTGGCATGGGGAACAAAATGTCTCTGATTTGAATAGAAATGACATAATTGAAGAGGAACAAAAACTTCCTGAGTCATGAGTTATTCTTTAATTTTAGCAATTTATTAAATTTTTCCATTAATAGGCCTAATAATATATATATATATATATATATATATATATATATATATATATATATATATATATATATATTTTTTTTTATATATATATATATATTTATATTTTATAATTTTATACCTGTCCATGATAAAGATCATGCAAATGATGTCACCTGCGAGCCTGCGCACTATCAGCATGACATTAGTCACCAGTTTCAGTCAGTGTCGTCATTAGGAGGAAGAGAAAAGAAAATAAGTTTTTAATTTATTAGGAGAACAGATCAAAGTTTTATCTCCTCTTCAGGTAAAGTCTTCAAGTCTCTACTGACGTCACACTCTGGGATAGGCTGCGTCACGTGGTACAACTTTCCAAACCTGTGTGTGTTTCCCGAAAAAAAGTGTGGAGAAGCAAAAACCCTTTGATAGTGGAAAAGGTAAGACGAAACCATCCTTAAAGTTCATTATTTAATCTTTACGTATAATACTCTTATGTATCAAAAATAAGCGACATTTCTGATCGTTGTTGTATTATTATAAACACATCTGTCAGTGCTGTTGTTGTCAAGTCGTTTAGTTCCATCTTACTAAACGTTTTTATGCTTTATATTTCAAACATGTCTTAAATAAAGCAGAGATCTTAGTTTCGAGAGTGGATATACTCACTGTTTGGGATGATTAACACTCATTTAAACGTCGCTGACCTGTTGGTCCCGCTGTGTTTTTCCTAAGCGCGCGTTCACCGCAGTGCAACATTGTTTCAGTTTAGAATGGAATGCAGATACATTGTAGAATTTTAAATGGCGCGAACATGTTGTATTATTCAGTATTGGTAATTAGTTACATTGTTGAATTGCTGCCAGCAACACAGCTAAAACGATTACCATGTTCGTGTACTGTGGTATTTATATATCATGCATATAATAATTTCCACCAGGTCTGAAAAACATGGTATCTCTCCAAAACACATGGTATTACCTTGGTACCGTGTTACTTTTTAGTACTTTTTAGTTGTTGTTATGATGTACATACAGGTATTTTTGTCTTTTCATTAATGTGCAGATTGCCTTTAATAATATATAACTTTTTTATTATTGTACATTTCTTGTTATTGTCTTTCAGGCCTTTGCATTCACATTTATCTAATGAAGCTTTGCCCGCTGAACTCGAGGCCAATGTAAGTCTTGCTGAGTGACTGCGTGTGAAAGGTATTCTATAAAATGCATTTTGTTTTTCCTTATTTGTAATGCTTGTTATACTTTTCTCTCATTAGGTAAACTATGCTTAAGGAAGAACGTAACATGGAGATTGTTGTTTTCCTTATTTTATGCTGTTGACTCATCAGAGTTAGTAGTATATGATTACCCAATCAGACATCTAGTGCTTGAACAGGCATGTTCGTTTCTCTCTGTGGTTGTCTTGATTCTATCTCTGTCGTAAATGTTTGGGTTCATGCAGTCATATCCTCTGTGGGTTTTGAGTTAACACTCTTGCTAGTTGGATGACGGGTTACTGTTACAGTCGTCGCTATGTTCAGGTTACAGAGTTAGACCGACTGACCTGGGGAGCACCTGTGTCCGAGAATATATATTCTTCATAGATCAGTATAAAACATTTTACACGGCTCTCTGGAATACCTGGTCAGTCACAGCATAACGTGGTCAAATATTATTCTATAATTACACACACACAACCTTTTTACATCCTGATTAGTGGTTGACCAATATGGATTTTTTTGATGGCCGATATCTTGGAGAGCAGGGTGGCCGATATAAAGCCCATATATGTGACCCTGGACCACAAAACCAGTCATAAGTCACACGGGTATATTTGTGGCAATAGCCAACAATACAATGTATGGGTCAAAATTATCGATTTTTCTTTTATGCCATAAATCATTAGGATATTAAGATCATGTTCCATGAAGATATCTGGTAAATTTCCTACTGTAAATATATATAAAAAAATATTATAAGTAATATGCATTGCTAGTAAGGACTTCATTTGTACAACTTTAAAGGCGATTTTCTCAATATTTAGATTTTTTTTGCACCCTCACATGATGTATAAATCTCAATTTCAAAAAATGTACCCTTATGACTGGTTTTGTGGTCCAGGGTCACATATGATATTACGCTATTTTATTTAAATGGCATGCATAACAGTTGCTGCAGTTAAATTTAGATTTATTTTACATAGTTACTCATTTAGAAACAATAAATGAATTGTAACATGAAACAAATAATTTGATAAAAATAAATCTGTAAAATAAACTGATTTAGGCTTTAGAAACTTCTTGATTCTGTAATCTTATTATAGTATTTATCACAAATAAAGAAGTAGTAAAAAACATGAATAAAAAGGAAGTACGCACTGTCACCAACAGAGCACTTAGTAATCTGGTGATTTTGTGCGGACTCTGAATCATATTTTCTTAAATAAAGATCAAGTAAGGCTAATTTTACATGCAGTACACAGTGACATATGACATGAAAATGTAGCAAACTGGATATACTGTAGCAGATTTAAAGATTGCGCTTGCATCAGTGTGCATGTGCTGCCGCTCTTAGCGCTGTCAAAATAAAAGTCCTGTCACTGTCAAAATAAACACTTATTGGCCAAACAGAAAAACTTATTGGTAAGTGCCGATCATTTAAAAATGCCAAATATCGGCCTCTGTGATATATCGTCCAACCATTAGTCCCGATCACCCTGTCAAGATTTATTTAGCTAAAATAGCCAACCGACTATTCATTTTATTACTGAAATATTGCATATATACTCAAAATGTAATTGAATTTAGCAAGTTCACTTATTCATCCCTTTAAGACATTGTTGCTCCTCAGGAAGGTTTGTTTCTTGTACCTCCTCTTGGTATCCTAAACGATGATTATTTATTTTGATAGCCTTTTATCTGCTTGGGAGAAGGTTTTTTTTTTTTTTTTTTTTTGTGCTATTTCACTTGTATAAAACACTTGCATTTCCTACACATAAGAGAGATTTATCCTTATATCATCAAGATTACCCTTAGCTAGTAAAAAGCATTATACAAGCAGACAACTTTGCATACTTTACTACAGTTTCTGTAATATTTACATGCTCTAGCACACAATACTCGCTCTATAATAGCGGTTCTCAACTGGCTTCGGTTCAGGGCCCAGATTTTACATTGAAAAACTGTACCATAATTGATATAGAAGTAACCAGAAATGACAACAAAGGTTATGTGAATTGGGAAGTTCTTCCTATTTAAAATAATTGATAAGAATATTTATTTGTTATCCTAACTTTGCAAAATAGATGAAAATAAAAGGATACTCAACCAAATGTGGAGGATTCAATTAAAAACATCCAAATCTAAACTATGCTCAATTATGTAGTCCATTGCATTCTTCAGAACAGACCTGTGAGCAATATTTGGGTCACAAACCACCCAGTTGAGAACCACTACTCTACAAGAACAAAAATCAAAAACCAAAAAACAAAAAAGTTTCCAGATCTCCTCTTAAGCCTGTTTACTTCATGTTGCTCTAGGGATAATTGCATTCTTCATTCGGCATTGTGCCCGAAACATGCACCACTACAACGACGCTCCCACAGGCTCGCTTCCGAGCCTTCACGGCTTGGCTGATCACAGGACATCGGAGTCTTTAAGGTCTGAACCTTTTCCACCACCTCCCCTACCGGACCAACCACCAATAGGCCCTGAGTTTGATCCCAGTGCAAGCGACAACGAGGACTCTGCCATCGACATCAAACCTGTCCACCGCTTCATCCCAGACTCATGGAAGAACTTCTTCAGGTCCAGCGGCAGCAGCAGAAGCAGCAAGTTGAAGTCAATGTTGGGGTCAAACGGCAAGAACGCCACCACTGACGGCGTTCGCTGTTCTCCTCCACAGTCTCCGTCAGTTCCTGGCTCTTACCGCGACCCGTACGGCGGATCCGGAGGCAGTTATAACTCGCGTAAAGAGCGTGAAGCAATGCTGTTGGGCCATCCCGTGGAATCCATTGACGGCCGTACGGTGCACACAGCTTTGACGTACAGTGAAAAAGTTGAGGAATACAACCAGCGCTACGCCTACATGAAGTCCTGGGCTGGACTTTTACGTATTCTTGGTTGCGTTGAGCTGCTTCTGGGGGCAGCGATTTTTGCATGCGTATGTGCTTACATTCATAAAGACAATGAGTGGTATAACATGTTCGGATACTTGCAACCTGGTGGCTCTTACGGTGGCTCTTACGGTGGCTCTTACGGAGGCTCTTATGGAGGATCTTACGGAAGCGGTTACGGCGGTGCCTACTACACTGGACCCAAGACACCATTCATCCTAGTGGTGGCGGGATTGGCATGGATAGTGACCGTTATCATGCTAGTCTTGGGAATGACCATGTATTATCGAACTATCCTTTTAGACTCAAATTGGTGGCCGTTAACCGAGTTCTTCATAAACTTGGCTCTTGCGCTCCTGTTTTTGGCAGCTGGCTGCGTGTATGTGAATGACACCCTACGAGGTGGACTCTGCAGCTATCCGGTCTTCAATAATGGCATTAATGGTGCTTTCTGTCGCACGGAGGCTGGACAGACAGCGGCTATCATTTTCCTGTTCTTCATCATGATCGTGTACTTGATCGGAGCCTTAGTGTGTCTAAAATTGTGGCGGCATGAGGCAGCTCGGCGACTACGAGAACGGAATGGGCAAGAGGTGAGACCTTCAAGTTTACTTCAAACCTTAAATGGATAGTTCACCCATAAAAGAAAATTCTGTCATTATTTACTCACCTTCATGTCGTTCCAAACCCGTAAGACTTCCGTTCATCTTCGGAACACAAATGAAGATCTTTTGATGAAATCTCTGAGCTTTCTGTCCCTCTATTGACTGTCTACACAACTACCACATTGACACTTCAAAAAGTTCATGAAGAGATCATAAAACTAATCCATATGAATTGGTTTAGTCTTTAGTCTTATTGAGTGGTTTAATTTTATGAAAAGACACGATCGCTTTATATGATGAACAGATTTAATTTAGGCTTTTATTCACATATCAGTTGTGGTAAGTGGAAGCTTAAGCATGTTTGCTTGATGTGCGAGGTTCATTCTCGTGTTACGCAGCACATTTGAGCTTCAGCAAAAACCAGTGAGGTTCATTCTTGTGTTACGCAGCACGTTTGCGCTTCGGCAAGAACCAATGAGGTTCATTCTCGTGTTACGCATCACATTTGAACTTCGGCAAGAACCAATGAGGTTCATTCTCGTGTTACGCAGCACATTTGAGCTTCAGCAAAAACCAGTGAGGTTCATTCTTGTGTTACGCAGCACGCTTGCGCTTAGCAAGAACCAATGAGGTTCATTCTGTTTACGCATCACATTTGAACTTCGCAAGAACCAATGAGGTTCATTCTCATATTACGCATCACATTTGAGCTTCAGCAAAAACCAGTGAGGTTCATTCTTGTGTTACGCAGCACGTTTGCGCTTCGGCAAGAACCAATGAGGTTCATTCTCGTGTTACGCATCACATTTGAACTTCGGCAAGAACCAATGAGGTTCATTCTCATGTTACGCATCACATTTGAACTTCGGCAAGAACCAATGAGGTTCGTTCTCGTGTTACGCATCACATTTGAGCTTCAGCAAGAACCAATGAGGTTCATTCTCGTGTTACGCATCACATTTGAGCTTCAGCAAGAACCAATGAGGTTCATTCTCGTGTTACGCAGAACGATTGAGCTTCAGCAAGAACCAATGAGGTTTGTTATTGCAGGTCAAGCAGGTTCGGTTGAGCTTCTGTTTATATTCTCTGATCAATGTTTAAATGTGAATAAAAGCCTAAATTAAATCTGTTCATAGAAAGGGATAGAGTCTCTTCTAAATATTTGGACTAAACCACTGAATTCATATGGATTAGTTTTACGATCTCTTTATGAACTTTTTGAAGTGCCATTGTGGTAGTTGCATAGCTGTTAATGGAGGGACAGAAAGCTCTCAGATTTCATCAAAAAGATCTTCATTTGTGTTCCAAAGATGAACGAAAGTTTTGCAGGTTTGAAACGACATGAGTGAGTAATTAATGACAGAAATAATTTTTGGGTGAACTATCCCTCCCTTTAAGTTAATTTATGCATTTGTTTTTATTTCAGTGGATGATTTCTTAAGCTTGATTTGGTTGAGGTTTGCTAGGTGGCTGGATAACATTGTGACCTAAGCAGAACCAGTACACTTGGGCTGCGTCTGAAAACCTAGGCAGCTGACTTGTTGCCTCGCTGCCTTATCAGACAATGACTCGCAAGGCAGCATTTGTGCATGAAGGCACCGCACAAAACTGATTTTGGACAGACTTCTTAGGCAGCGTAACAGTTTAATGATCTACAGCAAAATAGAGAGAGCTTTGGTGAGAACTAAATGGATATTTAATTACTACATTAGTAATTTCTCACTAGAAATGAAGAAGTGGAAAATGTTGGTAAAAAACGTACATTTACACACAAACTGACCAGCAAATGCAACTTTCGGACGGCATGTTTTTTTCTAGCTCAAACTGTCACAGAATGGAACGCGCAGGATTGTGGGATATCAAAGGCAGCGAAGGATCAGATGAAGGTATCTCAGGAGACAGGAAGTGAAGCTAACGTTAGATTCAGACGTGCCTTGATGCCTTCCTACCTTGAAATGTGTCCTCCGAAGGCAGCATTTTCCAGGTTTCGGACGCAGCCTCGGTCTGAGTTTCTGTCCTAATTAGCAGTGGACAGAACATTTTGTCTGTCCCATGGTTTCTATTTCTGTTATGTACTATATACTAAACCAGTGTTATTTATTTTAGTATCATTTGAGATAATAAATATATAAAATATACCTAGTGTATATTATAGTTGTTAATCATGAAGTGTCATTGCCAGTATCTTCAAAAATTAGTTGCAAAAATTAATAAAACAACAACTGAATCACCTCTACTTCTGTTTTACAGATGCTGCCAAGAGATTCTCCTGCTGTGCATTTGGCAAGTATTTTGGCTCTCTCCGTTTTACTGTTTACCCATGGTGCATTGATATATAACTTCAATGCACAGTATAGCAATAAAATTAATAATTCTAGTCAGTTATGCTCTCTTTTTAGTTGACTATAAGTGTTTCCTTCACAAGCAGACCTTTCTATTGCATATTTCTTGACTAGTTTCACGTTAGCATACTGGAAACCTATTTGGTATTTTTTAATCCATTTACCTTCCTACGTGATCGACAGCAGCAAAATAGCTCTAGTATGAAACCTTACAGAATAGAGCACCGCAGCGATGACGTTTTTTGTGGGCTAACCTGGTTAGTATCACCCTAGTCTCAGCCTCTTCAGCCCCGTTGGCTGAACGTCTGATGCATATGGCACACTTATCTGGAAACACTTCAGGAGTTTCGAAGTCGTCATCTGATTGGTTGAATTCTACAGGATGTCCACGAGATGAGTGTGTTGCATTCTTTAACATAGAAACAAATGCTGCGCCAAACCCCCTCGTGGAACACCGTTGTGTTTACACCTGTGACGATGAGCACCAGGATCAACTAAACACTGGATTTTCAAAAGTTCACGGCTCCATTGTTGCAGTAAACTTGCACAACGTACTTGAATAAATAATTTATAGATGCACACCGGTCTGTTATTGCAGGGACATCGAGTTGCAATATGGATTTTCAGGCCCCTAAACATGACGCGGAACAAAACAAACTGTGATTGGTTGCGTTACATATCAGTCAAACGTCCTCTTGGGCGGTCCTCTGCCAATGAAAGCTGCAATAGAGCCCAGACCTTCTGCTGTCAGTCTGAAGGTGTGGCTACGCGAGACTAGTATCACCCTGGTACCCTTCACAAAAACCCAATATGATTTTCCATTGAAAATTTCACAGAAAGTTTATGCTTCTTACACATTTTGTTCATCATGATAATCTTCACAAATGAACAAAATTTTGAAGCCTAGACGTGAAAAGCGAAATGTAGACTATAAACGTACTCTCCAGGGTGGCATGACTTCTGACAACTCTTTCAGTCTTTATTTAAAAAACATTTGCATTAGAAAGTTGTGCTATTATAAACCCATTGAGGCTGTGATAGTGGACTAGTTTACCTGTTTGCCATAAAGACATTTAATGTCCTTGACAAATAAAAAGCTTTAAAGACAAATAAAAGCTTTAAAATATCTTGAGCTTGTGTCAAAGGGTCCTATTCTGCTTTTTTCTATGTTTATCTTTCTTTAGTGTGTAATGTTGCAGTTTGAGCGGGAGTTCTTCTCTATATCAGTGTCACTGTTTCTGAACTCCCTGAAACGCCTCCATTGTAGTCTTGAGTTTTCTTCCGGGAACGAACATGTCACAATATTCCTCATTTAAATAATTCATACGCAGAATAAAGGGGCGGGGCCTGGTTGAGTTGGTTAGTAGTCTGTTGAAACTGCCGGTTATGGTAAGGGGCAGTACATTTCCCAAACACACTCAAAATGGTTGACACACTGCTCCAGCTGACCAATCAGAGCACAGTGTGCTTTTAGGAAGGAGGGGCTTCATAGAGACAGGAACTAAACAGAGCGTTACTGACAGACTGGGAAGAGAGGAGCTGCAACAATGGAGAATATTTTTTTTGAACATTCAAGCATGAAAACCTTTTCTAGTAGAGCCCAAAAACAACATCAAGACTTTAAAAAAGGTATAATGGGCCCTCTCTAACCAAAGACCTCATTTAATTTAACCAAAAACCCATTGACTTCAGGATTTTTTGTGCTAAAATGCTTGTTTCTGGGTTTTGGCCTAGAAATGCATTATCCCTGCTGCATTAGTAGCCATGACTAAGGTGGTTGGGGCTTAGTATGTGATATAGTCAGAGAATACTGCTCGTAATTTTGCATCATCCTCTTCGCTGTAATAGGTTGTTGATGGATCAAGGGAGCCCATGTCTGTCTCAGCGCCGGTACAGCACACACACCCTGCCGTCTCCAAGCCCAAAGTTGTGAAAGGGTATATTCCAGCTGGACACACTCCTAAACCTGTGATCATGCCAGACTACATTGCGTGAGTACCTGCTTCACAATCAGAAAGAAAGCTCACAAAAGGGTATGCTTTTGCTCTTTGATGAATCTCATCCTTGGGTTTTTGTCTTTCCCTGCAGTAAATATCCAGCCATTCGAACCGATGAGCAGCGGGACCAGTATAAAGCCGTGTTTAATGACCAGTATTCTGAGTATAAAGAGCTCCATGCAGAAGTTCAAGTGGTACTAAAGAAGTTTGACGAGATGGATGTTATGATGCAGAATTTACCACAAAACCCCACCAGCCACATGGTTAGTTGATATTCACGTTTATGTCCTTTATGACTGCTTATATAAAGGTATTGTATTATGCATACATCAACAAGGCGTCTACACTGTAAAAATTCGTTGAATAAAGTGAATAAAGCAAAGATTATTGGAGTAAGTTTTTACAAAAAATACTCTTTTAGTCTTTCTACTTCAAAATTTCATGTTTAATTTAACGTGCTACTTGCCATTTCTATGTAATTATTTGTGAAATTTCTGAGTAAATCCTACTGTACACCAATTTTCATATGGAAAATCTCATTTTTATTCTCAATTTTTGCAGTGTGTTTCTTAAATGTTCCTGTTGGATGTTAGAGCAGCATTTAATACATGTTTTGATGCTTCAGCTTTAGAAAAGATGTGAATTTGCTCTTTTCAAAGACAAAATTTATCAAATGTCAAGTCAGAACTTAATAAATGCCACAGGAATGAATGTGTGCTTACTTGGGTTGCACCTTTCAAGTAAAGGATTTTACCTTAAATGTCATCATGTTATCAAATCTTTTTCTTTTCCTCTTTTCTGGCTTGCTTCCTGAATCTAGTTATCTAATAAACCTGGTGTTGCGTATTAAAAAAATTCTCTTGACAAATTGCTTTTGTTCTTCTTTTGTAACTTTCTTTGATTTAAAAGCTTCTGTTAAATGTAAATCATGTATTGCAGAAGCGTTATTCTAGTCTTCTAAAAAAATCTTTCCCATTTTTCTATCTCAGGAGCGTGACCGCATCAACAAAATCCTGCAGGAATATCAGAGGAAGAAGATGGTGAGTTATTGACGTCCATTCTGCAACTTAAAAATTTCTTGCAGTCATTAAAACTGCATTATGCATTATTTAATTAAAGCTTCATTCATTTAATAGATGTTATTTTTACGTATGAATTATTATTTGTGACCCTGGACCATAAAACCAGTCATAAGGGTATTTTTTTTATTATTATGATTGAGATTTATACATCATGTAAGCTGAATAAATAAGCTTTCCATTGATGTATGGTTTGTTAGGATATGACACGAGATGCAACTGTTTGAAAATCTGGAATCTGAGGGTGCAAAAAAATTTCCTTTAAAGTTGTCCACATGAAGTCCTTAGCAATGCATATTACTACTAATAATACATTTGATATATATACGGTAGGACATTTGCAAAATATATTCATGGAACATGATCTTTACTTAATATCTTTAATATTATAATAATGTATAAAAGAAAAATCAATCATTTTGACCCATACATTGTATTGTTGGCTATTGCCACAAATATACCCGTGTGACTTATGACTGGTTTTGTGCTACAGGGTCACAATTTTCCTTCTGTCAAATTAATTATTTACCAGTTTTTTTTTTTTTCCATGTAAACTTCTGGTGCTCTGTTTCTCTGTTTTAGGGGATTTTATGGTTCTAAATTGTATTTATACAGTAGTTATCCATTTATTCACTTTTTGAGCATAGACCTGAAAATTATATTTCCAGTTTAAATTGTCATAAATCTTCAATTTGGTCTCTTTTTAAAGACGGCAGATTATTGCTGAAGTAAAAGAAGTTTTAAAAAGTGAACAAAAGAAGTTATAGAATTGCACTTGAAAAATGCATTTTCATGTGAAATATATATTTTTCAAAAACACAAAACAATCAAACAGAAAATCAAATCTAAACAAGTCGTGTTCCAAATTTGAGATTGATATCTCAAAAAATGAGCTTTCAGTAAGATTTTGTTTTGGCGCAGTACCAAAAGTTTCCACTAGATAATGTCTGTTGCCATTCATTTCCAATGTGTTCATTTTTACCCTGAGAAGTACAAGTGTGACTTTGTGTGTGTGTGTGTGTTCACAAGTTTCGTACCATTCCGATGAAGTAAAAAATTCTAAAAAAACTTAAAATTTGTCTGTTGAAATGACCAAAGAGCACCAAAGGGTTAATATTAGAGGAAAAACAGCACAGGCCATTGTGTCACTCGCAGCATCATACGCAAGCTAGATTTGAAAACAATGTGGTTTTGATCATCATACTTTTTGTTTTTTGTGGATTACTGTTAAAAATATTCCACATTTTACATTTATGAGGGTCAGATTTCTATTCTTACAGTTCAATTTAAACCTTGCACAAATGTACACTTGACAACTTGTACACTTGGTGGTGATTTGATTATACTTAAAGTGTAATACTCTCAGCTCTGCTGCCTTTTCCCCCAAAACTCAGCACAGAAAATGCAAAAAATCAGCCTGCAGATTGTGTGTGGGCCTCTACAGGCCGGTAGGTTTTGTCTATGTTGCTGGCTGATTTATAACATTGTAAAGAGTGAATGGAGGAAGAAAGGAAGGAGGATGAGGAAGGGGGTGGAGGCTGTTTTTCTCACAGGATTTGCTCTATTGTGTCTTTTCAAGAGGAGGAAATAACTGTAGTCACCCAGACCAATCAGTGGCTTCTCTATAAAGACAGAACCATTTTGAGTGAAGGCACAGGAAAATTAACCGCAGTCAAGACACGTAGCTCTGTTTTTGTGATTCTCCTGTACCTCAGACTAGTTCTTCAGTTTGGTTGTAGACTAATTTTAATCACTCTGTATAGACATAATATTTAGTTCACTGTTCATCCGACTGGGATGGTGGTCTAATTTATGTCTCTGGTGGTGTTTTTGTCCCTAAGGATCCCTCATTTCTAGAGAAGAAGGAAAGATGCGAGTATCTGAAGAACAAACTCTCCCACATCAAGCAGAGGATTCATGAGTACGACAAAGTCATGGGCTGGAACGACGGTTACGGCTGAAACCATTCGAACCTGCTGTGATGGTCCTTCCCTTTTCATGTCGCTTTACACTGAACATGTGACCACTGCATCAGAGCCTCGCTGTTCTGGATGCTCGTTCATATTACAAACAATGAGCGATGGATAACTTGCATGCTCTTAATGTACACTCTTAAGCACTGACTGAAAATATTTTCTTTTACATATTGTATTTCATAATGCTGACTACAAGTGCTTGATGTTTAAAGATGTTTCAGCTTTTATATGTATGCAGAAATGCTGTTTTTTTTTATCAGTTCACTTGAATGATCTTATTTCAGTTAATTATTTTGCGCTACTGTGTTGAAGTTGTGTTTGAACAACAGCCTGTCACCCTGTCCTTATATTTTCAGTGTTTCAAATGCATTTTGATGAGTTGAATAGCTGATTTATCCTGTAAAGAGTGAAAAGTCAAAGCATTTCATGCAAATTTGTTGTAATGTAGTTAATCTTTGAATAAAAAAGTCCCGCCAGGAGGCAATTCAGACACCGCAGAGCAACTCCATGACATGCATATTTATTGGGCAAAGAAATGAAATAGCAAGCTTGTGTGTTTTTTAGAAATTTTAAGCTCACTTCTCTTTTAAGCACCCCCATTGTTCACTTCCCGTCTAGACTAGTGGACAGACACTTCCATTTCCCTCCATGGTTGATTGCACCAGACGCAGACAACGTTTAAAGGGATAGTTCACCTAAAAATTTAAATGTCATCATTTACTCACTCTCATTTTGTTCCAAACCTGTATGAGTTTCTTTTGTTCTGGTTTTGTTTTCTACTATGAAAGTCAATGGGTGCCATCAACTGTCTGATGACATTTTAATTTTTAGGTGAACTGTCCTTTTAAGAATTCCTTTAACACTGAAAAATATTTTATTCTATCAAAAAAATAAATTGAACCTTAAGTTCAATTAAATTGGAATATAAAGTACATAGGCCATGATGCATTCTCACTATGTAAGGAACCATTTAAAGTGTGTACTGTAGCAAGTAAGTGTTCAAAATTAAATCATATCTGCAACAGTGCCCATAATCATGCCACCACACCTCTGTTAACTTTCTGTCGTACTTTAGATGTGTGTATCCCGATACCAGAGCTCTCTATGGCTGTGTTTCAGAATCTAGTGTGCTGCCTATCTAGACAGCATGTTTAGGTACTATAGGCACTGAACATTCTTTTGAGGCGTTCGAAACTTGTGTCATTTTAGGTAGGCAGCTCACTAGGTTTTGAGACAGACTCTCTCTCTCTCTCTCTCTCTCTCTCTCTCTCTCTCTCTCTCTCTCTCTCTCTCTCTCTCTCTCTCTGGGAGGGGTTTAGTCATCTTAAGGGCAGGTTGTTTGTCTCACCTGAGCAGTGACACACAAGGGACATCAAGTGCGCGAGAACACAAACAGGTGAGAGTGAAACTATAACATATAGTTCATAATATAAACCGTACTATAATCATAATTGTATATATCAGCCTTTTATAGCCTATCTGCGTTAATTAAGATCACTGATGACGACCACCATTTACTTCAGAAACAACTCAATCGCATTTCCGCCCAGTTTGTTAGTGAAGAGTCTCAGAATCTGTCGTTGTGTTTGTAATAGTATTTGTATTGTATAATATAATGTGGGAATATTATATTTTTACACTGTTTTACGCACTAATGATACACTTTTAATTGTTTTCCTTTTAGTCATAATGACGATTGAGGTTTAGTTAAAAGGTCAAAATTAAGTGGATATGGTTTATAATAATTTCATACTCAATATGTTTATTAAAAGTCATGTTTTTGTCTGTTTTCAGAATGTCTTCGAAGCAGAACGGGAGTCCTCCGCCCTATGATTATCATGCTGAGGATGGATAGTAAGTGTTGAGTTTCACTTCGGAGTTTCTCTGGATAAAGTTACAAAATCTCTTTGACCTTTGTCTTTGAAAATAAATTCATAAATAAATAAAGGGCTCAAAATGGATCGGTATATGATATATGATGGTATCAGCCAATATTAACTTTTCCCCAAAGTAGTAGCCAGTGTTCTATCTATCTATCTATCTATCTATCTATCTATCTATCTATCTATCTATCTATCTATCTATCTATCTATCTATCTATCTATCTATCTATCTATCTATCGTTTGTTCGTTCTATCCATCTATTTTTTCTATCATTCTATCCCTCTATCTATCATTCTGTCCCTCTAACATTCTATCTATCGCTTCTCTCATTCTGTCATTTGATCCATCCATCGTTCTATCTATCTATCATTCTGTCTTTTTATCCATCTATCGTTCTCTCCCTCTGACGTTCTATCCCTTTATCATTCAATCTATCGTTCTCTCATTTTATCCATCTATCGTTCTCTCCTTCTAACGTTCTATCCCTTTATCATTCTATCTATCTTTCTCTCTTTTTATCCATCTATCGTTCTCTCCTTCTATCCCTTTATCATTCTATCTATCGTTCTCTCCCTCTAACATTCTATCCCTTTATCATTCTATCTATCGTTCTCTCATTTTATCCATCTATCGTTCTATCTCTGATTAAGATTATTCACTCTAAAAATGCTGGGTTGTTTCAACCCATGTTTGGGTCAAATATGGTTTTGGTGCCAAATACACTCCTTCAGGATTCGAACAAGTTTCTGAAAGTTTTTTTTTTTTCCGAGTATGGCCCTGTATGACGTCATAAAGGGCGGAATTGCTTGTATGGACACTTCTCCCGGATGAGCATGCGCACATCAACCAGAGCGGGAGCAAGAGCACAGCCATCAACGAGCTTCGTTCACTTACGGGAGCCGTCGACAGCGCTAGACCTCAAAATCAACAATGTCACTAAAGAAGTGTGTTTCTGGTTGTGAGGGAAAGATCACCTCATCTTCCCAAACAGTGGATGCAGTTTGTTTTTCCGGAGTTCTGCAAGTGTGTGTGTTTGTTACCGGTCATGAATCGAAACCGCAGGCGGTGAGTGAAACTGTATCAAATGTGTGTGTTTTGTTGGCAATCAGCGAAAGTGCATATAATGTCAACAACACCAACGTATAGTGAATCAAAAGTTATCCAGGGAGTGTGCATGTGCTCGAGATTCTTTAGCTCCTCCCACTGCACGCCTTTGAGTTCGGCTGTTTTTCGGAAAGAATCAGTACAGCGTATCAGTCTTTTATAAATATAAAACTAAAGACTTTTGGGAGATAAGAAGGATGCACTACTACTCTATAGATACTCAAGATTAACATGAGACTGGCAGAAACTGTGCGCGTTATGTACCCTTTAAAATATTTAAACCAATGGTTGGGATCGTCCATATTTGACCTAAACATGGGTTGAAACAACCCAGCATTTTTTAGAGTATTGTTCATAACATAAAAATATTTGTCATATGTATTGTTGTGTCCCTAAACGGAGTGTTTTCAACATTTTCCCTCCAGTAATGTTGCCCCGCAGCCTGCATACTCATACTACCCTGACGATGAGTTCCAGCATTTCTACCGCTGGACATCTCCGCCAGGCATCATAAAGATCATGTGTGTGCTGTCGGTCATCCTCTGTGTGGGCATCTTCGTATGTGTGGCCTCCACTCTGGCCTGGGATACGGATGGTGTATCGGCTGGATTCGGAGGTTCTTATGGAGGTTCTTACAGCGGCGGGATGGGCATGGGCATGGGTGGCTATGGGGGAGGTGGATATGGTGGCTATGGGGGAGGTGGATATGGAGGCTACGGTTATGGGATCCTAGGATCTCAGAATGACCCCAGGCAAGGGAAGGGTTTCATGATTGCTATGGCGATCATCACCTTCATCGTTCTGCTCATCATCTTCATCATGATCATCTCGCACCAGAAAGTGTCCCGGGGCAGGAAGTTTTACCTGGGCGTCATCATCACCAGCGCCATCATGGCTTTTCTCATGTTGGTTGCCACCATAGTCTACCTGGTGACTATTTACCCAATGGCCCAGTCATCCGGATCTGTTCAGTTCAATCAAGTGTACGCCATGTGTGCCGCTTACCAGCAGCCACAGATGTCGGGTGCGTTCGTGAATCAATATCTGTATCACTACTGCGTCGTGGATCCTCAGGAGGTGAGCACAATGTTGTACACGGACAAAAATTTGGTGTAGAAACAATTTTCACTCAGAAATTAAAGTACTAGTAAATTAGTAACCGTGAAATATTGAAATAGAAAGACTGGAGTAGTGTGTTCTTCTAAAACGTACTCTAGTAACTGTAAATGATGGACAAATTTAATCACACTAGTGTCCCTTTTCTGTCTCTCATGAAGGCAATCGCTCTTGTTTTGGGCTTTATTGTCACCGCGGCCCTCATTATCATCATGGTTTTTGCTATTAAAACCCGTCAAAGGATCAATTATCATGGAAAGGACAACATCCTATGGCGCCGCGTGAAAGAAATCGGAGATGAAAACTCACCGCAGGATGTGGAGGATTGGGTGAGTACGATGTTCATTGTTCAGGTGAATCAGTGCAGTTAACTATTTACAGGGTAGTTCATCCAAAAATTGTAATTGTCATTTACATAACGAAGATATTTTGAAGAACGTCATGTAACCAGACAGTTGATGGGCCCCATTGACTTCCATAGTAGGGAAAAAAAACACTGTGAAGTCAATGGGGCCCATCAACTGTCTGGTTACCGACATTCTTCAAAATATAATTTTTTTGTGTTCAGCAGAAGAAAGAAATTTTGGTTTGGAACAACTTGAGAGTGAGTAAATGATTTTTGGGTGAACTATCCCTTTAAAGCATCATCTAGTCTCAAATGTTTCTCCTTGGGTGAAAAAATATCTCAAACTAGTCAGTAGTTGTCAGAGTCTAGAGATATGAAATGAATGTGGATTGCAGATCATATCATTTGATGAGGAATGTTTGTATTCATTTTGACTTGTGATTGCAGAGATTTATATCTTGGCAAATGGGAGCGCAGTTTGAGACATTGTTGAGCTCTTTTGTGAAACTCTAGAGGAGAAACGTGAGATTACAGGGTCTTTGTTTCTCAAGAGGAAAAACCAGGGAAACTGTGATCTCCAGCACTGGAAGAGTCACAGAAATTCTTAGAAATTAGATGAATAAATAAAGTATATTAATTAAATTATAAATCTTAACAAATATTAGCTTTGGAAGTGTCATGGAAATTCTTATTTTAAATGAATGTAAATTCTTATAAATACAAAATAAATAGTGCATGAATTAAATGTATAAATAGAAATCATACAATTATAATTAGCCTTGCAAGTGTCATTAAATTCATATCATTTTAAACAAATAAACATAAATTAAAATACATTCTAAATACAAAATAAATAAAATGTATACAAGTTAAAATAAATTTTATATAAAATAAAAAACGTAAAATAATTTTTAATCTGAATATAAAATCTCAGTTAAGTCAAATCTGAAATATTTAATTGGCTAGAAATTGCTTTTAACGATATAATCAACATCTGTATCCGGTTATCACAAACAAATACACTGTAAAAATTATATTTTCAAGATTATTGGAGGATGTTTTCAAGAAAATACTATTTCAGTCTTTCTATAGAATTTCATGTTTAATTCAATGTGTTACTTTACGTTTCTTTGTAAGTATTTGAAATTTACTAGCAAAATTAAGTTAATCCTACACCATTTTTTCCTGTGTGGAAGATTCATGTAAATGGACAGAAAGTGCAGAAATGCTGAAAACGTGAGAACTACGAGCCAACACTTTGTTGTCTCTTGTGACTTGAAAGACTATAATTAGGTCTTTTCCATACAGAAGGTCTATTCTCTTCTTTAACTTCCTCCAGTGTCCTCGTAGCACAAACCTGTTTATCTCTAGTAGTCTCAGAGGAAATGACAGTATGGTTTTGAATATAGGTGGCCTGTGTGTTTTTTGATCTCTTCTAATGTGCTGAAGGTGGAAAGACCTGTTTGTGTGTCGTGTGGTGGTTGGGGGAGGGCAGCGTGTGCCGTTGGTATCTGGGTGTGGTTTGTGGTGACAGTTTCGCTCACATATATGTGCTAGACATCTTAATGGTGCTAAAGAGAGGCCTCATTTTCTTCATGCAAAAATTCAGTCTTTTTCATCCTTTGATTTTGGGCCATTTAGGCAAATGTTCAATGGATAAATGTCATGTTTTTATGTTTTTATGTTGGAATTCAGTTCAGTACAGGATTGTTTGCTCAGGACGGACTGGTTCAACCAGAAACTCAAACCTATGTGGCGCAAAAGACATGCTCTTTTTCTCTTAGGAATAGCTGAGGTTCACATTAAATCGGGTTGTTTTTCTAGGAATAAGAGCAAGGCGATTCAAGCTGCAGGAGTCTTTTACATATGTTCTAGTATTTGTTGACTCCCTCAGGATAGGCGTGTTGAAACACTCCTGCCATTTGCACCTTGCCCCAAAGAATCCACTCAGAGCGACATTTGAGTGACTCTCACAAAAACTGTCTAGAAATGTTAACTTCTAATGACACAAGCACACCCAGATGATATAAATAAAGTCTTG